>JBAWJQ010003943.1:0-162258 GCA_037783105.1 Bactrocera zonata
CGACCTCAACACACACACCACATTACCACACCACATCGTTTCAAAACCTACATCACTAACACGCAACCTTCACCACATCACACCACATCGACTCAAACTTACATCACTAACACGCAACTTTCACCACAGTACGCTTACAACCCACATCCTACAGTACTCGTGAGAGCATTTACACACCGACATCTACACACATCAGCACACATGTACACCAACACCCATCACATCATCCGATTCAGCACCAACGGGATCCAGGAAGGACCGATAAACGGATCGACTAGTTCAGTTCGTTTGCGACATCATCAGCGATCGGTACGATACAATCTCTGCGCGTCCCGCCGGTACATCCAGATCCGCATTAAAAGGTTTTTTGTGACATTTACATAAGTATACACATCTGTATTCCTCTTTTTCAAAAAGTCATTGAAAGTCGCTTGGTTCATTTTAAATAAAATCAATAATAAAATTCGGTTGTGCTCGATCCTCACACTCACGGATAAACTCGTTTTCAGTTTAGTTTCATTTTTGGTATAAAAGCCCAAAAAGGTGAGTGCACAAAATTTACATTGGTCCTTCGAGCCTACAGAAAGGCACATGGTACAAGCAGTGAAGTGCAGTGACACAAAAATTAAAAAAAAAAAAAAAAAAAAAAAGTGAGTGACAAAGAATATATACATACATGTACCAAAAGTGAACATACATATAAAACATACATATAAAAGAAAAAAAAAAAGAAGTTAGTAAAAAGTGCGGTGAACCCAAAACGCAGTGAAGTGCTAAACAAACGAAAAGAAAGAAGGAAAAGCAGTGAAATTCAATACATAAATCAATAGAACCAAAAACAACACAACAATTAAAACTTTACTAACAAAACGGGCGCGAAATTTAAAAAATCGGGCGCGAAACATAGAAAATCAAAAATCATTAAATTAAAAGAAAAAAAAATACTGACAACCAACACTGGAACAGCGGAGAGGAGGCAGCTCAACAGCAGGAGGAATAGTAGAAGCGCACACGCACCCAATTTTCTTTTAAAAAAAACTCCCCAAAATCCCCTGAGGGAACATAAAGTGAGTGTATCCATTTCACATTTGATTTTTATCGTTATATGTAATATATGTATATATGTATGTATCGTTGCTCCAACGGTCAACTGCATAAAACAGATAGCTACTAAATCCGTTTAATAAAACGGTTAGTGAAAGCTTGGCGGTAAATTCACAGTACAAAAAGGAAAATAATATATATATATATATGTATCCTCAATATACATATATATATATAACCAAATAAATTATTATATGCCCTTAAGACTTACCTTCGTGTATACAATACACACAATCCGCAAACAATAAAAAATATCAGTATTCAAGTATTTACTTGCTAATTATTCTGGCAATACCGCTCCGGCTTAGTAACTGTGAGAGGGATACTTGCAAATGCAATACCGCTTCAGATTATTCAGCTGGGAGAGGGATTGCTTTCAAAGTAAGCAAAGGGAGAAATAAGAATAAAACATAAAAAGAACAAATACAAACATACATACATACATATATACATACATATCAGCAAACGAAATATACATATATAAAACAATTTTTTAATAAATACATACATATACATATATATATATAAATATATACAGTAGCGCTTTTAGCGCATATTTCTTACCGCGAATATATATAAACGCGAAATATTATATTGCCGAAAACTTTCGAATGTTGTATACCTATAAACATAGGATACAAGAAATTAAATAAACTGTGCGAAAAATCAACATTGGTTGAAAACCTGAAAATTGCAAACTAATTACCTTTGTACATACATTCAAATATTAAAGGTCCAATTTGGCGATTTCCGAGCATTTTCTTGTTCCTTGTCCAACAAGAACAAGCATAAGTGCACATATTTCATTTAACGCATATTATATGCACATAACATCCACACGTATGTACAAAGGGTATTAACCTTGTGTTCAGTGCGCGCTGATACAAGGGCATACGGATAAAGCCATAAAAAATATTTTTTCCGATATCAAAAAAAAAAAAAAAACACGCAAGTAAATACGCGAGCAATAAAAGCGATAACGCATGCTTACATTCTTTTTCGGAAATAACAGCTCTTCTTTATTGAAAAGAGCTTTCGGTTATACATATTTTAATAATCCAATTTTTCGGAAATAAACAACTCTTATTTATTAAAAAGAGTTTTCGGGAACAAATCTTTCTATTATAATAAAATATCCTTATATTTTATTAACTCAAATTTTTCTGAATGAGCACACATTCAAAAGAATCTAAAGCAGAATTCTTAAGAATTCCCAAAATGATTACTGATGATAAAAGCCCATGTACACCTGCTGAAGCTACACGCTCAAAGCAAGGTGCTACAAAGCAAAAAAGGGGGAGGGACATCTCGTATATTAAATTCATTTCTGAGAGTGACAGCTTGATTAAATACTGCACTCGATTTGCATCTTCACCGATTCAGGACAACTCTGAATCGGTACTAGAAATAAAAAATAAATCTATTGACAATTTTTGGACACGCCTCCAAGCTGCATACGACGCAATAGTAGAAACTGATGATTCAGATCTACCTGAAAATTTTAAATCTTCGGCTTACGCCAAATACGAAAATTGCTTAGACCGCTATGAAGACACAAAAGCAATGATCTCAGATCAATTAAAACTTATGAAAGCAATTGCACCTATTCCCCACAGTAGAGTAGAGTTACCTCAATTGCAAGCCCAAGAGGCAAGTTCAGGCATTCATCTCAAAGTGCCAGCGTGTGATACGGAAATATTTCATGGAGGTTATGAACAATGGCCGTCCTTCCGGGACATGTTTACAGCCGTGTACATAAACCATCCAAAATTATCACAGGCGCAAAAACTGTATCACCTCCGATACAAAACTAAAGGTCAAGCAGGCGTAATAGTCAAGCAGTTCGCATTGAATGACGATAATTTTAATTTAGCTTGGGAAGCTTTAAGACAAAGATACGAAAATGAGAGAATATTAGTTGACAAGCAAGTAACGATACTTATGAACTTGCCTAAAATTCAAAGAGAAACCAGTGAAGAATTCATGAAACTAGAATCCACTGTTTCAAACTGTTTGTCGGTTCTATCGACACAAAATATTCCCACTCACAATTGGGATCCTATTCTGGTAAACATATGTACCGCCGCATTACCAGAGAAATCATTACTTTTGTGGGAGCAATCGCTCTCATCAAGAAGAAAATGCCCAACGTGGCAACAGATGAAAGATTTCTTAACTACCCAATACGAAATTGCGGAAAGGGTAGACAAAAAAGTAGTCAGAACTAAAAACGTTCAACAAGACCTAAATCGAAGCTTCAATAAACCCCAAGCCGGAAGCAACAATCATTTAAACAGAAGTTTTTTCAAATCACAATCGTTCATATCTGAACAAAATAAATTCACGTCATGCGAACTATGTTCTGGAGGGCATAAGTTAAAAGCTTGCGAGAAATTTAAAAAAATGAATGTCAATGAAAGGAACAACTTTGTCAGGTCAAAAAGACTCTGTACAAACTGCTTGTCCCACTCACACAATCTTAATACTTGCGAAAGCAAATTTAATTGCGTATATTGCCACAAAAGGCATCATTCTATGCTACATCTTAATAACTTTCCCAACACATCTCATAGCAGCACTTTTTCAAAAAAAGCCACGGGTTTAGTTGCAACAGCAGCTCCCGAAACAAAACCTCAAGAAAATTGCCAAGAGACACCATGTTGTTCAAAGGCACTAAAAACTCAAACGCTACACAGCGAAAATCATAGTAGAGTACTACTACCCACAGCAGTTGTCTCCATCGAACATCGAGGAGAGCTGTTCAAACTAAGAGCCCTAATAGACCAAGGATCGCAACGATCATTCATAGCATCTAGGGCACAAAATAGGCTAAAACTGCCAACAAAACATGCCAACTATGAAATTACGGGAATGGGCGGACGAGTAGTACAAAACTCAAGTAAAATCTGCCCCATTACCCTAATTTCCCCCAAAGCGGATAAGCGCATTGAAGCAAATGCTATTGTCTTACCGCAACTAACTAACATGATAAAATTGCACACCTGACTCTGGCAGATCCCAATTGTGACACGCCAGCTCAGATAGACATCCTGATAGGCAGCGACCTTATACCGCAAATCATATTAGAAGGTGTTGAAAAAATTTCGAAAACACTACTGGCGCAAAATACCATTTTCGGATGGGTCCTAAGTGGACTAGTTGCGGAACCAGTCACAGCCATGACAACTCAAGTTGAGGAAATCTCAAACGAGTACCTCAATTCACAATTGAGAAGATTTTGGGAGGTAGAAGAACTCCCCCCATTCCAATTACAACACCTGAAGATCAGTATTGTGAAGACTTTTACAAAGCCACAACTACTCGATCAGATAATTTCCAGACACACTCGCCTTAGGTCACTCTCGCTCCTCTGCAATACAGCAGTTTCTAAGTATGGAGAAAAACCTACTTAGAAAAGGTGAGCTTAAACAAGTTTATGATGGTGTCGTGGAAGAATACCTTCATTTAGATCACATGGAGGAAGTAAGCCTATGTGAAAAAATCTTAAGAGGCAAATATTACTCTTTCTACTTGCCACATCATGCAGTAGTAAAGCCTGAGAAGAAAACAACAAAAGTTCGAGTTGTCTTCAATGCATCACGATCCACGAGTTCGGGTAATTCCCTAAATGATATTCTATTTACGGGACCCACACTCCAACCAGATTTAATGCTCCTCATATTGAACTGGCGTATATACAAATACGTATTCAATGGGGATGTCGAAAAGATGTATCGACAAATACTGGTTCATAAAGATGATCAAGATTTTCAGCGGATTATTTTCCGAAAATCTGCCAATAGTCCACTACGCGACTTTAAATTGAAAACAGTTACCTTTGGCGTAAACTGTGCCCCATATCTAGCCATTCGTACACTACACGAACTGGCAGAAGACACAAAGCCAGAATTTCCACTGGCAACACAAGTCTTAAAAACGCAAACGTATGTAGACGATATCCTGTCTGGAAGCCACAGTCTTCCACAAGCATACAAGACCTTATCACAGGTAATAAGTGCCCTCAATACCGCAGGGTTTCCTTTAAAAAAGATTACAGCCAATCACCCAAATATTTTAAAAAATATTCCTAAAGACCATTTGTTGGATACTAATTTCCTTATATTTGAAAAGGAAAGTACAATAAAAACACTAGGCAGCAAATGGAATGCGATATCGGACCAGTTTTCATACACTACTGAGTCCATATCCGCATTATCTGCTATTACAAAACGCCAAATTCTTTCCTCTGTGGCAAAACTTTTTGACCCCGCAGGATGGCTTTCGCCAATTATGATACAAGCGAAAATCCTGATCCAAGAATTATGGCTAGACGGAACCGACTGGGACGAACAAGTGAAACCTCTTCGCTTAGAAAAATGGTCCCAGTTCGCTAATAATTTGAACGACATCTCGAAGATACAAATTCCACGGTGGGTAAACTATTTCCCCGAATACAAAGTGGAACTACACGGTTTCTGCGAGGCCTCTGAAAAGGCATATTGTGCCACTATTTATGTGCGCACACAAAGCGATATTGCAACCACAAGCCACTTATTAGCGGCAAAAGCAAAAGTTGCGCCTCTAAAAACGATAAGTCTACCACGACTTGAACTCTGTGGCGCTCTGCTACTAGCAAAGCTAGCTTCAATGGTGCAGACCCACTTAAATATGGCGAAATACAGATTATATTTATGGTCCGATTCCGAGATAGTTCTAGCCTGGTTAGAAAAACCACCACATGCGTGGAAAACTTATATTTCTAACCGAACATCTGAAATACTTGACCTAGTAGGATCAGCCACTTGGCGTCACGTAGCCAGTGCTGACAATCCTGCTGATCTAGGTACAAGAGGATGCAAGCTTCTGCATCTTGCCACCTCCACCCTCTGGTGGAATGGCCCCCGATGGTTAACAGAATCTCCCGATTCTTGGCCACAATCGCCCATGCGCAACATACTTGCCCCAGAAAGTCGTAAAATCGACACTTATCTTGCAACATTGGAGGACACTGACATCCTTGAACGATTTTCATCGTTTCCCCGAGCCCTCCGGGTAGTTGCCTATATACTCAAGTTTTTAGAGCGGCTCAAACTTAAAGTTAAAGGAGCAACTTATCTCCATTGCGATAAATTGACGTACCAAGACTTACAAAAAGCAAAGGTCGCTCTTATCGTATCAACCCAAACGCGCTACTTCAGCCGCGATGTAGAATTACTAAGAGAATCGAAGCCTATCGATAAAAAGAGCTCACTCTTAGTCCTAAACCCATTTCTAGATTCGAAGGGTTTACTTCGTGCCAATGGTCGGCTTGCTAATTCAAGCCTAACGTACAATGAACGCCACCCTATAACCATACCAGAGAGGTGTCCGTTTGCCACGTTATTTATTAGATATATCCACACACTAATGCTCCATGCCGAACATCGCCTCATGCAACATATGGTCCGCCAAGAGCTGTACATACCCCGACTGAAGCCCCAAATAAAAAAGTGCATTTTCATGTGCAAAATCTGCACTATGCATAAGCAGAAAATGCGATCGCAGATTATGGCAGCACTTCCACCTGAACGCTGCAATTTTGCTCTGCCGTTCACCACTACAGGTGTAGATTTTGCTGGGCCTTTTATGATAAAGGCATCCATGTTAAGGTCTCCTACCCTCATGAAAGGCTACGTGGCTGTTTTGCTGTTTCTCGACGACAGGATAATCTGGCGAAGACATTTTGAGCTCAACGAGCCACAGAGAAACAGTTTGTCGATTTCTTTAAACAAGTATCACCTGACATCGTACAAAAGTACGCACCCCAAGGTATCAATTGGCAGTTTATCCCCCCAAGCGCTCCACATATGGGTGGCTTATGGGAATCTGCCGTAAAAAGCTTCAAATCTCATTTTAAAAAGATAGCTGGCAACCACAAATTTAATTTCGAAGAATTCACGACCCTCTTAATTAGAATTGAAGCCGTTCTTAATTCACGGCCTCTCGCTGCACTCTCGCAAGATCCCTCAGACTTTACTGCCCTCACGCCAGGGCATTTTCTTAAAGGAGCGCCCATTCTGGCCACACCTGAGCCAGGCGTGGAGTCGCTTTCCTTATTAAATCGTTGGGAAAGAATAAAAATTCTCCATCATGACTTCAGTCGTCGATGGAAAGATGATTATTTAAAGGACCTCCACAGAAGGTACCGATGGAAAACAACAGAAAATGCGCCTAAGCTTGGAGATTGTGTCTTGATCAATGACGATTGTCTCCCCCCACCGAATGGCGGCTTGGCCGCATAGAGAAGCTCTATTACGGCTCCGACGGTCATATTCGCGTAGTCGATCTCCGCACTCAAACGGGAACACTAACCAGGCCGCTCGTCAAGCTGTGCTTTTTGCCAACCGCCGATTAAACCGAAAATAACGTAACCGTGGTTAATAAACAAAGAAACGAAAAATAAATAATGATAAAATGCTCCAATATCCATAAGTAACCGCAAAAACCAAGAAAAATGAGTTGATCCACATGACGACTCACTCGTGCCACATTACGTGGCACCAATGTCCATATGAATATATACATGTATATGCTAATTAAAATAAAATCTTTTAACAGATAACAATGGATGCCGAGATGCCAACTGCGCCCACGCACACCATACGTTCGGCAGTTACTGTTCCGCGCTCGAAGACTACACCAGTCGCAGCGCCGCGAACCACCATAGCCACCGCAGCTCCTCGAGCAGTTTCAACGGCTCCACTTAACGACACGCGATCAACGGCTCCGGAACCACCACAACTAGAATGCGCTCTATGTCGCCGTCGTCATCGGTTTCCACGCTATGGCATCTTCAAGGGGATGACCCCTCAGCAACGCCAGCAGATCGCTCAAGCAAATGGGCATTGTCTGAATTGTCTGGCGCCCACCCATCGTACGCAAGAGTGCACAACGGGCTACCAGTGCCAAGTATGTATGCGTCACCACCATACGCTGCTACACCGCACCGGCGTACTCGATGGCGGGCGTCATGATGCTCCTCGCAGACATGATGCCATCAGAAGACCCAAGCGATCGCAACCACGCAGGCCGGCATACCCTACGGAGCACTCACGTTCCTGGCGTCACCGCAATCCTCCACCGAACCGGAGGCGCCAGCCAAGGCCGCAATCGCGCCGTTCCACAGGCCTCAGCAACGTGGTAGCCACGTTACAACGGCTTCAGAGGCTACTAGGCTAGACACTCGCCTAGGGGGGCCAGGATGTACAAATGAGCATCCTCCCCCGACCTCAACACACACACCACATTACCACACCACATCGTTTCAAAACCTACATCACTAACACGCAACCTTCACCACATCACACCACATCGACTCAAACTTACATCACTAACACGCAACTTTCTCCACAGTACGCTTACAACCCACATCCTAAAGTACTCGTGAGAGCATTTACACACCGACATCTACACACATCAGCACACATGTACACCAACACCCATCACATCATCCGATTCAGCACCAACGGGATCCAGGAAGGACCGATAAACGGATCGACTAGTTCAGTTCGTTTGCGACATCATCAGCGATCGGTACGATACAATCTCTGCGCGTCCCGCCGGTACATCCAGATCCGCATTAAAAGGTTTTTTGTGACATTTACATAAGTATACACATCTGTATTCCTCTTTTTCAAAAAGTCATTGAAAGTCGCTTGGTTCATTTTAAATAAAATCAATAATAAAATTCGGTTGTGCTCGATCCTCACACTCACGGATAAACTCGTTTTCAGTTTAGTTTCATTTTTGGTATAAAAGCCCAAAAAGGTGAGTGCACAAAATTTACAAGGGTTATATTGAAAACCACTTTAAGGTAAGTTATGTTAGTATAATATATACAACATATACATATCTACAATTCATTGTGAAATGAATCTTAAGATTGACTTATAATATTCTTATTAAGATTATAAGAGACCTTAATATCGTACATAAATAGTACATATCGTAATGAGGTTAGTGGAGGGATAGTTGCCAGACTGTTATGTTAGGCTACGTAACTCCCGAGATCATACGAGAAATTGAAAATGCTCATCGTATATCTCAGGAACTACTTGACCAATAAAATAATGTGTATAACATTATTTTGACTTTCCTATGTTAAATTGTGAAAATCGACGAAATCGGATTACAACCACGCCGATTCTCATACATATATGTATCTCTATTTTAAATACCGTATGACTCTTTCACTTTGCGGTATATAAATCGAGAACAAATAACGTTATCGAAATAAAACTTTGCATGCAGAATGCATTTAACATATGCAATCTTGCACAAAACCTAAACCATACCTAAAATACCTATGACTGAAAATACAGGTCAATCTCTAAGGTATCTCAGAGAAAGATCGAGAACATTTTTTTGATCCTTGCAAATTGCATGAGGACTTTTATCTTCCTTACTTGCTATACGATATTGGAACAGTAATCAAATTTGTATTTTTTGGTTTAAAAGTTAGAAGAAAGCTTTGTGACACATAAAAGAGCCGACCTTGTCATCAGTTGGTCGAAGAATTAGTAGAAAAATGTTTGCGATTCACTTGCTTCAAAGATCCTTATGTGACCTTTATGCAACCAAAGTAATCTCATTTTACAGAAGGATTAGGGATATCGGCATATTATCAATCATTTATTAGCACAACTTGTTCAAAAGCAAATAATAGCGTCATATGATCTACCCAAGGTTTTTACTTGGTAATCTTGTGTTTCAGTTTCCCCAATAATGTTTTTTAATATTTTTCCACCATAATAAAGGTAGTAAGCATATCGCTAGTTAAATGGTCTTTGTAGTGCAGTTGCTAGGAACAAATTATCCGGTACGTTTTTTAACCAAGTTCAGACAAAAATATTATTCAGGACTTTCTTGAAATACCATAATATTTTAGCTTGTATTCTCTCTTCAGTCAGCACTCTAACCGGATTGCCACTAAAACTCGGCGTAATATTCATGTGTATCCGATTCACAGCACAATCAAGTCCCAAACTCAATTTTATATTCCTTGCTATACTTCCATGCTCTCATTCCCTTGTAAAATGCTAGATAGCGCATTTACCTTGAGTTAATGTGACTCTCTAAGCATAAAGTTGTCATTTGCTTAACACAGTGTACATATCTTTGAAAAAAGTACTTCTTGTTATTCTTGTGCTCCTGCACACCTTCTATTCACCATTTGAACCCTGCGCATCCATTTATTAGCTCGCTGCAGCATACTTTTAGGCGTGCTTTGTAACAGTGATCATGCGGGTAAAAGCAACAAGCAATCGACGATGAAGAAACACAAGCCGTCGCTAAAACAATAGCAGTGGATGCTGCTGCACAATCGCAATGACGATACGGTTATGTGAGAGCAAAGTCACTGCGCCTACGGCCAATTCGCTTTTTGCCGCCTGAGTTCACTCTGCAAGTAGCGCAAATTTTATTTACGAGTATTTTAGCGTTCTCTACGCGCTCCTTGAAACACCTCTTTGTTATTATTTCTTTGAACGGCGCACCTTTAAAGAGAAAAAAGTAAAGCGAAGCAAAATTTTGTTCAAATGCGAAATGCGCAGCGGCGGATGTGTATGCAAGGATTTGTGTTTGTTGTCCTGTCGCGGAATGCTAAAACGCTGCTTGAATCTGCTTATACCTACATAAGACTGCAGCGACGGCGGGTTGCCTACCTTTGTAGTTTCTCCTCATTTCCTGGGCCACTTTGGCTTGTGCTCTTCTCATACCTAATAAGTTTAGTACCGTTAGCTGTAGTTGCTCTTGTCTGCCGTGTGTCTCTTTGTGTCATTTATCCGACGCGTTAGTTTGTAAAATTATTACTTGCCGTCAGTGCAGCTCCTAAAATGGCGAATGAAATCAAAGCAGGCATTTTTTGTTGGCACCACTTCCAATTGCTCTTCCTATTGCTCGGTTGACGGTAAGTGCACTTGTGCGCCATTTCTGTATTATCCTGTTTTCTACCGTTTTCTATTGTTTTCATTCAGGAGCATATTTCCGTTACCAGTTTCCTCAAGTAACTGTTAATTTTTATACCCTGAACAGGGTATATTAAGTTTGTCACGAAGTTTGTAACACCCAGAAGGAATCGTCGGAGACCCTATAAAGTATATATAAATGATCAGTATGTCGAGCTGAGTCGATTAAGCCATGTCCGTCTGTCTGTCCGTCTGTCTGTCCGTCTGTCTGTCTGTATATACACAAACTAGTCCCTCAGTTTTTAAGATATCGTCTTGAAATTTTGCAAACGTCGTTTTCTCTTCAAGAAGCTGCTCATTTGTAGGAACGGCCGATATCGGACGACTATAACATATAGCTGCCATACAAACTGAACGATCGGAATCAAGTTCTTGTATGGACAACTTTCACATTTGACAAGATATATTCACGAAATTTGGTATATATTATTTTCTAAGGCAGCAATGTAATCTCCGAAGAAATTGTTCAGATCGGTTAACTATAGCATATAGCTGCCATACAAACTGAACGATCGGAATCAAGTTCTTGTATGGACAACTTTCACATTTGACAAGATATATTTACGAAATTTAGTATAGATTATTTTTTAAGGCAACAATGTAATCTCTAAAAACTTGTTCAGAACGGGTTACTATAGCATATAGCTTCCATACAAACTTCACACATAGTTACTAACAGAAATGCACCTGTGAAGGGTATTTAGCTTCGGTGCAACCGAAGTTAACGTTTTTTCTTGTTTTCGCTTTCTATTGCTTCTTCGAAGGTTTTTGCATCATCCCATTGTTTCCAAGCTCACCCGCTCGCTCAGCTAACTAAAACGTGTGTCCATTTCTTCACTGTTATTTTCACTGAATCATTGCGGGCATCCTGCCGTTGTCCTTTAGGCTGCCTTCCATGTAAGATTCTTTTGTTGTGTTTAAGCAATTTTAATTAAAAATTCTCCTGAACTGGCGCACACAGCTGTGCAAATAAGCGTAAGCAAATTCTAATAATGAAAAAGTACAAATATTAACAAAAAACTAAATCTACGAATAAGCCAATCAGAATTCGTATTCATCGCTTTGAGCTCATAGCTCTAAGCAAAATGTTTGTAGAAGCTCAATAGCTAACTGCTTTTAACAATTTGGTTTAAAACTTTGTGCGTCTACCTTAACCTTTAAGTTCGCGGTTATGGTAGCGATACAATCTGATAAGAATCGTATCGAGATAATTTGCCTTCCGATTGTCGACCAGTCCGTGCATGTGACAAATTGAGTTAAAATTTGCACAAGTGTTTTTTGGAATTCTTAGGGGTTAGTATTTCATATGTCACACATGCTTCACCGAAAAATCGTTAATATAGTACACGAGGAATAATGCCAATAATTTTACCTTTTAAATCATTTACTTTTAATAATGATCTTTCAATAAGCTCATTTTTTTAATCCGTTCTGAAAATGGAGAAATTACTCTATTACTTACGGCTAATATCTCACTAAAATTCGGTGAAGACAATAGCTAACCGAGTGTTGCTCCTTTCATTGACAAACACTCTGGTGTTAAAAATTGATATTATTGGTTATGTACTTCCTCTACCTCCATAAATCTAGTTTAAGGACATTTGTTCTCTCGATTGACTTTATTTTCTGAAGTTAGTAATTTGGTGTAAAATTTGTGTGTTATCATAATAGCCTCTTTAATAAGGAAAAAAGATTTGGTCAAAAAATATGTAATAATACTTTTTAGCTTTCAACTCAAACTTTTATTGACGTTTTAGTATAAGAATAAAGAGGAAATCCTTAAAACAAAATGTAGCTACAGAGGACAGTTCCGCAGATCTGTTTCAAGGTTCACAATAATGTATAATAAGTTATTTTGCATAATAATGGCTTTATGTCAACGGAGGATTCTTGATACGTTGGTCCCTGCCAAGGAGTGTCTGAATTCAAGTATAGACAATAAGGCAGTTTAATTATCATATTATCTTCAATCGCGATATGATCAACAGATGTAAATATCATTTTTGTGCATATAGTACTTCATAACGTATGTATGTATGCTTAACCGAACGATGTCGTGACCACCATTATTTCAGATCTGCAAGGAGTTTAAGTGGTTAAGGCTACATATACGCAACGAAAATCATGTTAATTTAATGATGGAGAGTATCTGGAAAGAAGTGAAGTTATCAAGCGGTTATGATGACGTGAGGTTACAGCAAAATACATTTTAATTACACTCTTGGTGAACGGTTGGTTGAGCTGGAATTGCTGATAAATGAAGTGGAAGAAGCGTTTCGGAAAGTTTCTGGATAAAATGCGATGTCTTCGTTTGGGGTCTTTCATAAAAAATTAAAGCCAAGATCAATTATGTTCGACTAGTTTCTGTGTTGATAAATACTATATTGTAATAGATCAGAGTATGCGAAATGGCCACCTAAAATGCCCTGTAAATTAGAACAAAGTTTAGAAAATTTCCCTTCAGTTTCCCTTCAATAAGATGCCCATCTTATTATTACTGAATATCTCCTTTTAATAAAAATGTGAAGATAAAACGTTAAACTAAGGTGAAAAACTTTTCAATATAATTAAGGATCACCTTAGAATTAAGAGGAAACGCTTAATATAATCAAGTAGATAACCTGTAAAACTAAGCAGAAACTATCCCTTACATAAATAAGATGAGAGTCTTAATTATTATTGGAACATCATCTTAATTTTAACAAGCCAAAGATCTTATCAATTTGATATTATTTTCCCCTAAATTGAAATTAATACTTTCTGAAAATAAATATAACACGAGTGTTTTTTTTTAACTGTTATTTTATTTATTAATTCAGTGTAATTATGTTTTTCACTGCCAACTAAATATGATTGAAATCTCTCAGAAAAATTTAGACATCTATGACTTTTCACTGCAAAACTAATATTATTTTCGCTTATTAAGAAATCGCATATTTCGTAAATAAGAAAACTGTCTTTAGTAACTGAAACAATGTGTCCACTTTCGAAAGTTTTTCCTCGGAAAATAACGGAATCTGTTCTTTTATATGAATTCAAATTAATCCAGTCATTTAAGTTTAAATTAAGTAAGAATCTCGGAATTCGCTATATCCATTCATATGTCTGTAAATACTTGTATATTGACACCTTAAAGTTGTCTCAAAACCTACATATGGTAGGTATACAAGCATTTACATTATACAGGGTATATCGAATTCCGAGGTGAACTTACTATAATGACTGGACTAAATCGGATAAATTTAATGATGAAATGAAAATTTCTTTTGTAATAGGACATTGACAATTTCGGTTTGAAAAAAGTTATTAGTTATAACTGAATTCCAAAATCTTATAGCTGATTTGATTCCCAGAGATAAAGGAATATTTATTTTGGACGTTAAACTTCTGGCATATTTTTTACGAATTTGGTGTTCAGCCTCAAAACTAAATGACCATAGGTATTTAAAGGGGCCTATTTTTTTAATAATAGTGGGGTAATGTACGAGCTTGTGGTGTTTGGGTTTTAAAGTATCCTTAAAAACACATTGTGTTCTTCAATCAACACTTGAAGTTTAATTAAGAGATCGGTCGAAATTTGGCAATAACACATAGTCAATTAGTTTAATATAAAGAACTAAAAATTTGTAAACAGAATCATTCCTTGGGATAAGGTCGCCAATCATAAGTAATACCAAGTGGAGAAAGTTTGCATTTGCTTCGCGTGCATTTTAAAATTAGCGTTCTTTGTATCCTAAAGCTGTGTTTAGACCAATGTTATCACCTAATATTTGAGCAAGCCGAATGTAAACTTGAAAATGTTGACCACTTATGTCAATACTCAAACCATCAACACATAATTTCTTTAAAATGTCTATAAGTGGGAAGGCAATATTAAAACCATACTCACATAAATATATCTGAACTTTTCATAAATCTGCAAACAAATACATTCATGAGCCTACCAGCTTGATAATTAGGGATTGTTGGAAAAGTGTAATAAATTCCTCATATTTTCTGTTGGCAGGATTTCGAGCCCAGGGGATCATTGATCTCAAAATCGTCCATGTACAAGAAAAGTGGTATTGTCAACTTGCCTTAATCGAATTTCGAAGTTTTCCAAAGATCTCCATTTATAAAACTATAATGGAAAGCAAATTTGGAATTGATTTCAATATTGGCAATAATTGATTCCCATACCCCTTCACTTTCAAAAAATTTTTTTAGTTGAAAAGGTATGTTATTCATTACTATTTCTGCTTTAGCGCTAGTTAAAGTCGGATTATTATTTAAAATAACTCCAGACAATTCATTGCTTATTACATATTTTTGCGAATGTTTAAAATGCTTCAAGTTTTCCAATTCTTTAAGAAACTTATTCTCAGAATCCACATTTTAAAATGGTTCAGATAAATTTCTCATTATTTCATCAGATAGAACTTTATTTTCAAAATTTTGAATCAACGTGTTAACCATTTCTACTATTGGAGCCATAATACGTTCTTTTATAGATTTTTGAATACTTAGAACGTCTTTTCGCGAAAAATGTGGATGGTTGTGCAGTTCAAGAGTAAATTCAAGGACTGAATGCTTGAAGTTTGCAAGACATGGAAGTGGATACTCATCACGATACTGTAATTGTATAAGTGGCTCTTGTGAAACTAAATATTGACCTAAGTCATTATTTAGCGAGGAAAAACTCACAGTTTTATGCTTTTCTAAGTGTTTTCGGAACCTATACACATTTTGAAATATTTGATTGCAATTTTCCTCATTGCAAACATATTTTGCAATGGACTGAAGTCCATGATCTCCCTTTAAATGATTTATAAGTAAACATGAAGTTAAGTGGGATTTATGACATAAATAGCAAGCAAATTTGGACATTTTTAACAATTAAAAAGAAAAGAAAGAAAATAAAAAATTAGTTATCTTACTTGCTGAGTAAATTTGAAACTGAAGGAAAATCTTCAGACTTGAGCCCAAAAAAGTATTGTTCTAAAAATACCCAAACTTGCTTGCTATTATAGGAATATTCAATTTGGAATACATAACTTAACTTAATAATACAGTCGACGCTTTTATTAAAGTGGGGCACTTCCACTTAAGCCCGTCGCAAAATATAAAAAATTCTGATATACTTGTATAGTCCTCACCTACTGCAATGATGTGAGACGAAATCTTTGGTAATATATCATTTGGTGTAGTTGCTAGTGTTATAAACTCTGATTGAGCGTTGTGGGTTTTACTCTGACGCTGTGGTTAAAGAACCGCATGGAGCAGTAACAACACAATGCAATATTTAGAATCTGAAATTATAAATTAATTCAATACATGAATATTTTAATATTGTATAGTTTTCATGTTTTCTTTCTATTTGATAAATCTTTGTAAAGGAGTTTCAAAAGTAGTAACTCTCGGCTGGTTTGGTCTTTTACTTCCACATTAAAACTTGTCCAGTTTTAAGAACAGCTCGTTCCCGATATCTGGATGCATGGCATTAAAATCAATATCAACCTGTTATAATTGAATTATGTTTAATTTGAAAATTAATACTTTGTGCTTTTTTCTTACTAATTCGTAACCGTTAAAATCATTGTAGCGCGGCCAGTCTGCTAGCAAATCCTATAGAGATCCCTTACATTTATTTCTAAACGTGCATGTATCTTTACCCAAGGTGTGCAGTTATGTGCCAACCAACACTTTTTTTCTAAAACGTTATCTGCAGTGCAAGAAGTTAAATTAAATATTGTTGAAACAACAAATTATTTTATAAAGTAGGAGTAAAAAGTTTACTTACCGTCAAAAACATCTTCATGAGCTTCCTGGGTAACAGAATTGGCTTTGTTTTTCTTTCAAAAAAGTAAAATTCCTAATATATAAGGGTAACAAAAAATTTTTGAAAGTTTTTAGTAGTTGTAATCGAATTCGTGCAATTACCGTCTTTTCTTTAGGAAATACCGCAACAATTTCATTCGCCCATCCCCTCAAATCTGAATATTGCATTTTGCGTCCTAAACCAATATAGTTAGTTGTCAACGATGCAATGTGTTACATTTTTTTGGTTCTGTCCAAGTAGCCAGGGCTTTCTTGATAACTTAAAGCAAGTTGTCCCTTTAATGACGTTTTTAAAAGCTCGCGTAGATTGAAATTCATCGTTTGAGGCGAACAAGGTAGCATACTACATTCTCCCGATTTGACGGAAGACAAATCACTGGATATTTTTTCAGCCAGTCTAAGACTTCGGTGTTTGCAGTTTGTGTCTCCTGGTCACAAATGAATGGAATACCCTTGAAAGCAGAAATGAGTAGATTATCTTGCTTCTTACTTATATTATAAATCAGTGAGTTTGCAAGTGAATGACTGAGTGTGTAGTTCTTTAAATTTTAGTATTAAAGTAAGTACTAACTGATTTTTTTCCTAGCCGATCTCTGCCTTTTTTCATTTTATAGATTTTATAAAAAATTGGCAATGAGATAGTACTGAAATTTATAGAACTACAAAGCTACATACTCGGATAAAATCTAAAAAATTTTGGCAAAAATTGAGAAAAATTTGGTGAAAATTCCTCCAATTTTCCTGAATTTTCTGCAAAGTTATTAAATTTAATTAACAAAATTTGCATTAAACTGTTACGGTTGCTTTTATAAAAAAATAGCGAAAAATTGCAAATTTTAGAATGTACACTTTCTTTTGATATAGCGCGATTTTCCACTCAGCCCTCGATATATGTACATATCGTCGCTCGCTTGCCAGAAAAATGAATGTGCCCTTTTTCAGTTTTGAGCTAATCAAACCACTGAATTAGGCATTAATTGGTCTATATGTATTATATTAGAATCTAAAGTGAAATGCATAACAGAAATCTACTGCAATTTGCAAGCAAAAAACAATAATGTAGAAAAATGTATTGAATTTCGAAAACAGTCAACTTTTAAACGTGCTTCCCCGAAACTATTATTTTGGCACATTCATGCTTCTGGCAAGCGAGCGACGATATGTCTGTAGGTATAAGAGCGGTACGCAGATCGTAAGAAATCGCTCAAGGAAAAATTTTAGTTTTGCTCTAAAAGCCAAATTTGACCCCCTCAAGAAAACCTACAGTTTGAAGGGCATTTTATAAAGAAAATCCACACACTAACTTTCAAATTAATATTACCGACATTGAAAACATGTTTTCGCACGAAAACTTGTATTTTCGTCCATGTAAAATCTGTCAAACGAAAACCCAGCTTTCGCTGAAAACTACTTGAAAACTTTCATTCCACTCATTATAATCGGTGCTTGCTCTAGTTTAATCGATTTTTTGGAGGACATATTTTGCCGGCCCCAAATTGTCACCTGATATTTGTTTACTTTCCATATACAAATACAGCTGTCACTTGATATTCTCATATTAGGGAAATTCGGTTGCTCTTGCAACAACTTGCACGGTGCAGAAATTGCAGAATTTTCCTCTTGGTGCAACGGCACAAGAACAAACACACGCAGAAACTTATTTGCAATGGATGTAAAATATGTTAGACTAAAACCCATGTTTATTTTCGCGCCGTCATATATCACTAGATTCTGCAATGGGTGCTCTCTTGCCCTTGCATATTTCAGTATAGGATTTTTGCATTTTGTGTCATCGTGCAATCTTGCAAGAGCAAGAGAATGCCGCTATTGATAGTTGTCAGTGAAAACTCCTCGAAAACACACAATGTCGGTCCGAACGACTTAGATTCCACAACATACAAATGTGTTTTCAAAATGTTTTCAATATCGGTCCGAACATAGCATTATTGATTATAGGTGAAGTTTGTGGCTCTGTACACACAATATACTCCTATGGATGTTAGCGGAAGTTATAAACTTAATTTTGGACTAATTCACATTGACTTCAACAAAATATGACCATATATCTTATTAAGACATGTTGCCCATTGAACTACGAGTTACGAGAAAAACTCATTCGATAGGACAGAGATCGTCTCATTCGGTTTACGAGAAATTGTTAGTATTGTATATAATATGACTCTTATTTGATTTATATCGTTAAAGCTAGTACGAAGAGCTCGTGAGTTATAAAATTTCAAAGTAGGTGGTGACACGCCCATTTTTTAGGTTTTGAACTAATCCAATTTGTTTATGGATCGTATTTTTAATAATTTTGATCTTAACCGTTATATGGACGGTGGGCATAGTTATTAAAGAATTTCCTTCTCTTTTATATAATTTTGTGCAATTAAATCGAAGGATAAGCCTTATAAGTTTTTTAAGCATTTTAAAGTATTCTCACATCCATTAAGCATCTTAGATAGCAGTTTAACTTATACACACACTACTAAGTATCTAGGCACTCATCCCCAAACATATGGGTATCAATACTTAGGCTGTAAACTTTGGTCTTGTCTTGCCTGGCAAAATGAAGAAATAAGCCCAGATGTGGAAAGCAGTTTAGTGTAACTTTCAAGATTCTGGTTCAGTTACGTCACACATAAATTGCTAGATTGCACTGCATAATTTAAATAAATTTTAAGTCAATGCACTCATTGCACCCAAATGCTCATACAGACGAAAAAACGGCAACTAAAACAAAATAGCAGATATAAACTTTCGCAAAGTGCTACCGACACTATGTCGCACTTGAAGAGAGGTCGCAGATCACAAATTGCTTCTAGACTCTTTTAGTAGACTTAATACACTACACATTATTGCATGCCTCAGCCATTAGATCTTCTTAGTTCTTGGCGGCCGATTGATGTACACACATGCGAGTGTGAGGGAGTGCATCCAATATTAGGGATAAGCACTATGCAACAAAATTATTCGGTTGCAGTTTCAGAAAAGAATTTGTAACAACAGTATTTATAAATCGTAAATGTACATATATATATATTGCATTTTAGTTAGATCGTTAAAAATAAATCAAAATAATTCGCGATGGATACATGTTTGAGATATCCATCAATTCCTAGTACAAAAAAATTACGAGTTCTTAAATCACAATTAATCGAAAACCTATAAAGTGCCTTAAGCAAGTACTAAATTAAGATATAAAACTGTAATTTGGTACAGGGGATTGCAGTGGCAAGGGGTACCTGCTCGCAAATTTTTTAAAAAGTGGGCATAATGTTCTCCGATCACTCCCCCTATATCGGTACTCTTCAGAACTACTAAAAGCGCAATAAATCAGTAACTAATTACGCCAGAGACACTAAATTTTACCTCCGAGATGGTGTAAGAAGGCTTTTTAGGAATCGGGGTGAAAATAGGCCATGGGCGTGGCATTGTCCACTTTTCGTTGAAATCACATATCTCAAGACCCAATCGCCTACTTCCTATTAAAGTTTAAATTTAATTTTATTCTTTCTCCTTCCAGGCCACAAATCAAGAAGTAATTAATATAACGGGATACAAAAAAATTTTCCAAATCCAAGCAAAATTGTTCAAACCCCTATGTATATCTAATGCTCCCTTTTGACTGAAAATATCGGTCAATACCACACATTGAAATTCAGAGAGCCCTCCCTGAGCGCCCATATACCTAATATCAATATTATCGAACTAGTTCATTTATAACTATTATCAGTGATTGTATGTGAGGTACCTTAATGAAACCCAGGGAACATTTTTAAAAATATGTGTGTGACTACCCGTTTTTTCAACAAACCTTATGCTGAATATATTGGTCAGTGTATGAGTTATATAGAGTATATTTATATATAATATATATAGCTAAATTCGTCAGAGATACATGAATAGTGCCTTTGAGGTCTGCCACCTTATTAAAAAAAAGCATTATTCCCGCAAATCCAGAAAAGTGAAAGAGAAGGAGTTATAGAGAATACTTTCCTGGTAATAGTGTGTCTGTATATCGAAAATTTATTGAATTGGGTCAATGTGTCCCTTATTTTGATTTTCGAACGATTATATCCCATATTTCTTTCCTAATGGTACAACTCTGTGCCTAAAATGTATAAAATCGAGTAAAAACTTGTTCTAGCTTCCATATAACCAGTATCACTATTACATCTTGTTGAATTTGGCCTTTATATATTGGTGGTGGTTTGTGAGATAATTAAGGGAAACTCAGAGTGCATCTGTTCCTCTTAATAATATGTATTAATGGAGGATGAAGTCATGTGTAGAAGTTCACGCAAGTGAAGAAAGTTCTCTGATCGCCATTCACTTGAGAGTGGCCAAAACCTATTCTTTTACATATGACTCAAGTAGCTCACGTCTTCCGGTCTTTGACCAAGTATCCTATGGGTAGCCTAAGAACATCCGTTTGAAGGCGAACCCTCCGCAGGGTTGTGCGCTGGGTTTGGGACCCGCCACAAAAGAAAACAGTACCAATGAAAACTAATCGACAGCCTTGGATGACAGACCCCCCTTTTGATGACGAACATGGCAAACGAAATAAGACTACGATTTGAGGGCAAATACCTGGAAGCCTAGCTCGTTGATGTCCTCGTTAGAGTGGGGGTTGACATCTCCACTGTCCAAGAAATGCTATGGACGAGACAAGGACTGAGGCGAGTTGGTGGCATTTACTACAATGGCCATATAAAGGACCAAGTAGAGAAGGACTTAGCTTCGCTTGGAGTCTCCGATACGGCACGTAGCGAAAAAAAGGACTGGCGCGCTGTTCTTAACTCGGCTATAATTGCGTAAGCGGTGTCTACGCCAGTAAAGAAGAAGAATGTGAAAAATACACCTTATAATAGGGGTTGAAACTTCCGGTTAACCTTACATCGTATATCCCCCAAATAAAGTTTTTGTGCAAAGTTTTGTCACGATATATTTTATGTTGTTGTGGTGTTTGTTTTATATACTGGAAAGTGAAGAATCATATCGAATTTTAAAATTTTATGTTGTTGTGGTGTTTGTTTTATATACTGGAAAGTGAAGAATCATATCGAATTTTAAAATTGTGTTATATGGGAAGGATACAAGGTTGTGCCAGATTTCGCCCATTGTTTCGCCAAAAATTACAATTTTGTATTATATTAATTTTCGGCTTCGTTATGACTATTTATGCGTTTTTGGTTAATGGCGTTTTGTGGGGGTGGAAGCGGTGCGAAAACGTCCATCTACGAACTAGTGCTCACGATTCGATTAAGGAACCTGTGTACCAAGCTTCATCAACATATCTAAATTTGTAGTTAAGTTACAGTTTGCACATACGGAAGGACGGACAGTCCGGTATACCATATTCTATTTGCATTTAGTTGCAGGGCTGTGAATATTAAAATCATTCAAGTAAACAAATTCTAATCTGGAACTCAACTCATAATTTTTTACTATGCCTTCACATAATTAGTTAATAAGATTATAAATTTTAACTTTCTTATTTTAGCTCAGTCATAACTTTTTCCGGAATCAATTTATGAATTGGGGGTTTGAATAATTATGTTGCATAGTGTATGTATCTATATAGTGATATATTCATTTAATTCCATTATGAAAATTTTTGCAGGTTTGAATATACTTTTTATCTTCGAAGTTATTGATACAGTACTTAAGTATCGCTATTAATTTTGTTTGTGTATTAGGTAGTAAATTGATATATATGTATGTACATACATGTACTATGCGACATGTATACATACGTACGTATGTATGTAGAAAGAATATGGAGAATAAATATATATAAATATTTTATCGAACACACGAAGAAGAGAATCTCGGTAAAGCAACTGGCAGGTTATGAGTGGCCTAGTTTAATATACATATGTACATACATTGCATACAAATATTTAATTATTCATCAATATTTATTTAGTCGCCTTCAAAGTAATCCCCATCAGTGGTAATACACTTATGCCAACGATTTTTACAGTATTTTTGTTCTCATGCAAACGTTTCAATAAGGCCAAATAGAATTCTTCATTGACCCTCTGTCCCTCCGGAACAAATTCATGATGCACCAAACCACGAAAATCGAGAAAAAGCAATGAGTATCACATTGATTTTGGGCGAATTTGGCGTGTATTTTGTTTTTTTTTTTTTTTGTTTCGGACCGTTTTTTTCCTCCATTCCGCTGATTGTTGATTTGTTCCGCCCGCCATGAATGCGGGATCGGTCAACTCTCTACCACTTTCCTGACGATAAACCTATGTCTCATTGAAAAACGAAAATCATTATACATATGAAGAATATGGGAGTTGGCGGTAATATTGGGATCCGATTTTATCTATTTTTACTAATACCATGTACTATTAACGCGTCACATATTAATAAAATGTTCGCTGGGTTTCATTGAGGTACCTCACATACCATCACCGATAGGTCATCAAAACTATCAACATGTTGCAATAGTATAAAAATAAAGCTAAAAGCTGTTATTAGAAGAGGTTACGCCTACCTTTGAAACATTTTTATGCTCTAAATGCCATTTTATTACTGGTTCAGTTATAGAACTTAATAATTTTTTATTTAACGGAACATCATATAGACAGTCAATTTAACTCATCATCCTGATCAAATTAATATACCTACTGTTAGGTGAACAAAACTGTTGCGATGGAATAAAAATACAGTAGAGTTCGGATATAACGACCTTCAAGGGACCGGCGATGTTATGTCGTACTAACCGGATGACGTATAAAACGGATATGTATGTGTCGGAGTAGAGTTGTCTTTTATGGCCATTGTTGAAGCGTAGCGAGTTTCGGCTGCACATAGACTCGACTGCCTCTGCGTCGTTTTCCTCTTTTTGTGCTTACCACCGAACCACACTCAACGATAGCGACGCCACGCTGTCGTCCCGCTATAACGGTACTTCTTGAAGTGACAACATGCAGACAACCAATAACAGCACAATCAACGACTGATATGAGGAACTTAGTCTTCTAATCAAATTCCCTAAACTGTATACGCATACACTCACACATGCATACCAACATCCACACCTAAATTAAAACAAAACACGACGCGTCGTTTTAAACGGACGAATTTTCGTAAAAATTGTCGCTATAAACGGTTTGTCGCTCAAACCGGAGTCGCACTAAACGGTTACATTTTCTCAGTATCTAACTATTAAACCGAACTTGAGTAAATAATATCGACGCTAAAAACGGTTAGTCGTTATAAGCGACGTCGTTATAATGAATTCAACTGTATATGAACGTTCATAACAAAAACACAAATTTATATAAAATTTGAACCTCTTGTGGTCATTTTGTGTTCGGTTCGGTAAAAACTAAGCCTTGTCCTAATTTACTAGTCGTGACATAAATTTATAAATTTAACTTCCACTCAATGACATTTTAATAAATATTGATGTGTTATTGTTTTTGTTGCAATATCTCGGCATTATTTGTTGAAGCCAAACGGAAAATTGCTAAAAAATGTTGCCAGCTCAACTTACAACACATACATACACACCCTCACAATGCTGTGAGCGACATTCAACTTTAATATTTATGAATATCATTTGCCAGTGCTGCCACGCTGCAATTCACATACACTGTGGTATATACAAACAGGAAATTGCAAATATGCCACTTTTTCCACCAACAATATCCGGCAGCGGTGGAGCAACCGGAAAAAATTACAAACACGCCCGAAGAAGTGGGCCAAGAAAAAAAGCCGCACAAATTGAAAATAGTAGCCACAAAAAAGTAGTAAAGAGTACTAAAATAGCGGTAATGGCAGACGTGGTCGTACTTGCTGAAACTGTAAATACAAGGTAAGTGATAATGAAAAATTGTACAAAAATAACAATGTCTAACAATAAGATCAAGGCGGCAAAGAAAAGCTCACAAGAAGGTGACTCGAACACTAAAAAGTACGCTAAAAAAGGGTCCAAAAGTTGAAAGAAAGTGCCGTGAAAATAATAGCTGAATTTGAACTCATCAATGACACCAAAGCGCGCCTGGAGCAGAGCAGCTTGCATAGCTGGCTGCAGCAGGTGTCCCAGCGCTGGTACGTCCGTCCGACCGTTTCGAGAATTGCAGAATTGCTGGCATTCGAGGCATGCGACGTGCCACACGTGCAGCAATCCTTAGCGCACAGCAGCCGGAAATGAAGAAAAACTCAAGCCAAATTGTGAGAAAAGGCAGAGGAGGGGAGAGAAAAAGGCGAAGCAACAGACTGTGTGGCAGACAACTTCCGAACCAATGAGACGCCAGCACAAGCAGCGCGGGAGGGTTGCACTAATAGACGGCAAACTTTGGGTTAAAAACTTAAATTGTCCGCGCCGCACACCTCGTCTTAAGCTAATATGCAGCAGAGATGTTGAAGGGATGACATTTTGAGTATGGCACGAAGGTATTTATGTATCGTGTGCACTCGTACTCACAGGCCAGCATAACTTTCTGCCAGCAAAACACACACACAGCCGAGCTTTCTTTCCAAGACTCCCATTTGCAGGTGTGTGTGTGTGTGTGATGATTGTTGCATCAATTGCGCATTTTTGCGGCACACCTGATGCACTTGGAAAATGTCATTTGCGGTGAGGTACGCCATTGCTGTGCGCAGCAGGCGTTAGATGCACACACTGTCTTCGGGTCTATGAAATGCTACGTAGGTGGCAAGGCCATACCACAAAGTTGGGCGCATACATAAAGTGACGAGTGCGAGGCTGTGTGGCAGTGGAAACTTTTAAATTGCTAGGTTTGCGTACACGCAAAAGCAATCTTAGCCATAAAAACTGATTCGAGTGAACCACAAGAGAAAGAAAAAAGCGCGGGTTGTCGCTGGCAGATCTCGCGTATGACACAGGTATCGTAATCCTCAATGTAGTCATATTTAAACGAAGTTCAACAGTGTCGGGAAATCTAAATATTAATGCATCGTAAACTTTTATAGCGCCCTTACTTGTGTAGCAGCTGAAGTTATGTTTGAAACAAACTTACTTATGAAAATGTAAATGAAATAATATTAAATAAAATACACACATACTCCTAAGTAAGTATAAGGTATATATCATGCAACTTTTTCAAGTAGTTCTATGATAAATCAACCGTTTTTGGTGAAGGCTGGTTATATACATACAAAAATACAAGGATACTAAGTTAGAGAGGTGTCATTAAAGATGTGGAGCTTTCGTTTCAGACCTGAAAATAAAAGGGCAATTTAGGCCTTTAGTTTTTTAACTGAAGTTCTGTCAAAGGATTGTCTCGACTACCGGTCCGTTTATGGAGACTTGTTGAGAAAAAAGTCAGTTCGAAACTAGACGCTATAACTTATTAATAACGAAAATAAATGATGTAAAACATCTTTCTTCCATAACCGAGTTGAAATCTTCCGTGTGTACTTACACTCTGGGCAAAAAATAGTAAGACTTTGTACATGATAAAAAAATTATTATTATACCCTGAGCAGGGTATATTAAGTTTGTCACGAAGTTTGTAACACCCAGAAGGAAGCGCCGGAGGCCCTATAAAGTATATATATAAATGATCAGTATGTCGAGCTGAGTCGATTTAGCCATGTCCGTCTGTCTGTCCGTCTGCCTGTCTGTATATATAAGAACTAGTCTCTCAGTTTTTAAGATATCGTTTTGAAATTTTGCAAACGTCACTTTCTCTTCAAGAAGCTGCTCATTAGTCTGATCGGATCACTATGACATATAGCTGCCATACAAACTGAACGATCGGAATCAAATGCTTGTATGGAAAACTTTCACATTTGACAAGATATATTCACGAAATTTGGTATACATATATTATTTTATAAGGCAACAATGTAATCTCCGAAGAAATTGCTTAGATCGCTTAACTATAGCATATAGCTGCCATACAAACTGATGGATCGGAATCAAGTTCTTTTATGGACAACTTTCACATTTGACAAGATATATTCACGATTATTTTTTAAGGCAACAATGTAATCTCCAAAAAAATTGTTCATAACGGATTACTATAGCATATAGCTTCCATACAATCTGAACACATAAGTTACTTAGTTACTAACGGAAATGCACCTGTGAAGGGTATTTAGCTTCGGTGCTACCGAAGTTAACGTTTTCTCTTGTTTTTTCTTCAAAATCTATGTTACAAATTAATTCCCCTCGAAAGATAACCCTGCTCACTATCCATATAACGGTACAGTTAAAAACTACTAAAAGCGCTATAAATCAATAACTAATTACGTCATTTTGGTGAAATCCTATATCTACGTGGCAAACACAATTTCAAATTCCATTTCATCCTTTCACTTTCCAGTATACAAATCAACAAGTAATAAATATACCTGGTAGGATATTAAAAATTTTCGAACTCCCAAGTGACTTCATGCTGGATATATCGGCCAATATTTGAGCTATCTCAATGAAAATGACGGAACAAGTCTTACTCATAAGAGTTTATCTTTGCGCCTAAAATAAATGGGCAAACTAATATTACTAAGATTTTCGGCTGACTTTGTTCTACATGGCTGGCGATTCTATATGGGAAACCCAGAGAACATTTTATTAGTATGTGGCATATTCATAATATGTAATATAAACTCGGGTCGAAACTGCCACCAAACGTCCCTCTGATGAAGATACCACTGTATCTTCCTTAAAAAGAATGCCTCCACCCACTATTGACCTCATTAATCTTTCATCCCCTTGTCCTCAAGGAGAGAAGTTTCCGTCTGCTCAGGACACAGAGAAAAATGTTACTTAACACGGTAAGCGGAAAACTTCTTTTTGTAACTAATACCGCGGAAAAAGGCAATTTTTATCTCGAGACGGTAGATACAGACATCTGTAAATTTAATTTCAAATACAACAGAGATATTTCGTCGTTTAAGATCGACGTATCCGCTGACAATTTTCAATTGATACTTGACAATTCATTCTGGCTATCTTGGGCCTTTGTGCGCGAATTCGAGCACAAACGTGATAAGCCCCTTGTAGTCATTACTAAAATACCAAAAAATCCCGTGAATACAAAAAACTAATTAACAATAATTCGCTGATTATTTATTATCAAAATGTTAGAGGTCTTAATACAAAACTTACTGATTTGTATTTAAATATTATTCATTGTAACTTTAAAATCATTGCTTTCACAGAAACTTGGCTAAAACCTCACATTTTTGATAATGAAATATTCAACAGCGAATTCGAAAGCTTTAGATATGACCGGCTGAACAGAAAAGGAGGTGGTGTCTTGTTTGCTGTTCATTCTTCAATTCTATCTGAAGAAGTCGATGTTCCGCATGCAGACTTCATAGAATTTAAGTGCATTTGTGTTTGTGCTAATAGTGGCCATATCTACCATATCTACTTAACTTTATCTTATATACCGCCTCACTCGGACATATCTGTATATATGCAGCCGGCTTCATTAATAAAAAATGTTTTCTCAATGGCTAATAATTCTGATTCCATGATTGTTTTGGGAGATTTCAATTTACCGTGCGTATCATGGAAATCTATTGATGATTACACCATTCCTATTAGTACTCGCTTATGTTTTAACGAGTTCTTAGATGAAATGTCGGAGTTAAGTCTTAACCAAATTAATTTAATTTCAAACGAGTTTGGTATCCTTTGGTTCGGCCAGAGGACTCATATCATCCTGCTATGGAAATTAACATCGAAACCATAGCCAACTTTGCTCATATTAGGTTGTCAAAAAAGTCTTGCGGTATTTTTATTGAATCAATTCGTGTAGCACCCATACATCGAGCTTCGTAGTGACTCCAAGGTCCGGTCCGGTCCGGTCTCTTTCGACCAATTCAGCGATTTTATCGCAATTTTCGACGACAGGCCTTCCGGAGCGTGGCGCATCTTCGACCACCTCTACACCAGAACGAAAACGTTGAAACCATCGTTGTGCGGTGGAAATGGAAACTGTATCGGGTCCATAAACTGCACAAATTTTATTGGCGGCTTGAGATGCATTTTTGCCTTTATCGTAGTAAAACTGTAAAATATGCCGTATTTTCTCTTTATTTTCCTCCATGTTTGCGACGCTATAACTCACGAAAGACTTAAAAAAAACGACAATAAATCAAACACGTGTTAGCGTGTAAATTGGGCTTTCCAAAAAGGTATAGCATGACCAGATGCGACGAATAAAACTAGAACTACGCGATTTCATCCATATGGTAAAATTCATTAATAATTCCTTTACATAAGAGTGGATTTAGGTCATCTAAATCCCCTAATCTATAGGGGAATAGTAAAGTTGTCTGCAATACCTAAACTTTTTGAAGCAATTATAACAGACGACATAACCTTCCGGATCTCTCCACTAATTTCTTGTTTTCAACACGGTTTTCGTAATGGGAAATCTACAATAACTAATTTGCTTGAATTTGTATCACATGTATCAACGGGCTTTATGGAGAATAAGAATACTGATGGTATATACACAGATTTTAGTAAAGCTTTTGATAAAGTAAACAATTCAATTCTTTTGAATAAACTTGATCTTCTTGGTTTTCGACCAATATTTCTAAAATGGGTTGCTTCTTATCTTAGTAATATTCCTCAAGGTATCCATCTTGGTCCAATTCTGTTCTTGTTATTTATTGATGACATATCATCTGTTGTTAAGTTTTCAAAAGATTTATTATATGCTGAGGAAGTAAAACTTTTTTAAACGTATACTTCAAAGAGCGAAAGACGTCAATTGCAAACAGACTTAAACAACCTAGTCTTTTGGTGTGATAGAAATGACATGCCATTGAACCTTACAAAATGTAAAACGTTGTGATTTTTACGTGGATCTGTAAACCCTACTTCATACGCAATACAAAACTTTAAGTTGGAGCAAGTATGCAGTTTTGTTGATCTGGGAGTAACTATGGACCCCAAACTCACTTTTAATCTTTACGTATCTTTCACGGTTTTTAAAGCTAAATGTGCCCTTAGTTTTGTTAAACGTCGGTCTAAAGAATTTAGAGATCCACTTACCACAAAAATTCTTTTTACATCTCTGGTGAGGCCTATATTAGAGTATGTTTCTGTGGTTTGGAACCCTAGTTACCAATTCCATTCGGATAAGTTAGAGTCCACTCAAAAACAATTTTTACTTTTTGCCTTATCTCTTATCTGATATTAATTTTAACATTCCCGGTCGCTCTACCTGGCAGTTTAGACCCTTACTTTTAATATTTTCTAGAACAAATTATGAGTTAAACGAACCATTCCATCGTATAGTATGTCATGATTTCAATTCTCATTCCAGCACATTTGATGTAAAAGACTCTCTCTTTACCATTAAAAAAAATTATTTTATCTAGTAACATTTAAAAAATTATAAACTTTAATTTAATTCTTAACTTTGGCCGTTGAAATTGGAAATGTTTCTGTAGCTGAGCAGCTTAAGATCGCAACGCTTAAAACTCTCTTGCCTTTTATGCCTCCGGTAATTCCGCTCGCTCGCGGATTGCGCCCCTCGCGTCGGTTGGGCGGGGGAGTGTAATCGTGGAGTATTATTATTATTATATTATTAATTCCGATATACAACATTTGTATAATGATTTTCGTTTTTCTGAAAAATCGTATGCCAAATTTGTCGGTCAGTTCATGAGTTATATAGAGTACATGTATATATAAAATTGCTAAGGTTCCGATCTTCTGGTTGATGTTTTACATCTTAAGGCATTTCCCTGGCGTTGATTTTCGAAAGTTGCAAGAGTATAAAATGTTCGGTTGCATCCGAACTTAGCCCTTTCTTACTTGTTACGAATAGCATTACCGCAAATGATGCATAACACTCAAATAGCATTCCTTGTTGATAGTTTGGCCGGTCGGAAGGAATTCAGAGTGCACCACACCTAGATGATCGAAAAAGCTGCCAACATACCTTTGCCACGTTATTGGGTCGAAAAAATTCGAAGAAACGAAATTTAAATTAAGGAATATCACTATTTTTTACCCATGTCAGTACTAAAATGCCAGAACTTAATGTAAAGGTAACGACCTCGACAAGAGAACTTCAGTAAAGAGGCCGCTACGGAAATGGCCACAGATTCCTCGTTATTTTAAGAACTTCAATGAGAATAATTTTGAAACTAATACGCTCCAACCAACGTATCAATTAAAAGTTTCGAGTCGCTTCTTTTATCTTACTACAAAGAAGAAACAAATCGCTGATAATCTTATTTTAAGGCAAGGTTGACAACATCATACAATACGGCATTTTGGATCAATAGAAGGATTTGATGAATGGAATCGTTTAAAAGTTATGCCACTCAGCAATCACCTTTGATTGACTGCAAATCATTTTTTTTTTCAATTAAAAGGGCTTTTGTTCACCTATAGAGAGTACAGAAAAGGCTAGCATCGCTAAAATAAAGAATTGAAAAAAGAAACATCAAATTTGGTTTATCAGAAAGCTTGAGACTCGTTGAGTTCGCATTTAAATATATATTAGGGTAAAATCACTAAAGTAAGCATATAGTTACTTATATGTATTACATAATTAATAGATGGATAGCGATTGATAAGCGCTCTGAACGATATATGCCACTAAAAATTATCCATTCGAAGGTACGAATATATTACGGACTGAACTTGTTATGAACAGTTAAGGAAGTTTTGAAAAATTATAGGTGATTTTTAGTCTACAATCTAAACACCTTTGAGGTCTGAATAATCAACTCTGATTGACTAATTAGTTGATAACTTTACATGCTACTTTGAAGTGCGTGACAATCCTCTTGTTCATTGACTTCTTGCACTGAAATGAAATATTGAAGTACTTCGAGTAAAACAAAAATTGCAAAGCTAAGTTTTTTGAAAACTACTAACATTTGTCAGCCTCCTAAGTATTTGTAACTGTCTCTAATGACGACGATATATTTAAATTTATATTCCCTATCTTCTTTACATTAGCTCCTTGTCCCACATTGACGATAATAAATGCATGAAGAAGCAGTTCGAAGACAAAAATGCAAGTAAAAAAGTGCAAAATTGTATTTACCAGCTGCTCGTCAATATCTTTGAGCGTGTTGGTACGCCACCATTTTAGTCTTGCACCAGTTTGAAAGAGTGTCAGACACTAGTCGCATCAGAGCTATGTCTGCCCTGATTTGTTATGCACTGAAATGCGTCACGTTTTGTCGTCTACGTTACATACATATGTACTCCTTTGCGCTTTCTTGCCTCTCTTATTTGCCTCATCATGTGGCAATCACTTTGAAAGGGAATGGAGAAGGGAACAAATTTACACTTGGCATTTCAAAGCGCTCGTCGATTCACTTCCGTTTTCTTTTCCCAACAGACGCAGCACATGGTGATACCGAATTGCATATATTCAGGCATCTTTGTTGTCAGCTTTATCTCTTGCACTCCCCTCTCAAAAAAGCTGACGCTTAACACCGCTTTTTAATTCGAATGCGCTGCAGAGTTTTAGGCGTTTCAGCGCATCAGCTGCTCAACTGCGCGACTGCTCAACTCGTGTCTGTGCGGTGTAGTGAATCGTATGCTCCAAGTAATTTTGCATTGCAAATTTCTGACAACGTCAGTTTTGACAGTAGTTGTGGGTTTGGCTGTCGTCGGTTAAAGGCAGCTGCTGTCAGCTGGTGCGAGCTTAAGATTTAACCATGTAAATGGTATATCTGACAAAATAATTTTTCGACGTTTTGGTAAGGAGTGATTGAAAATAATTTTCGGACTCAATTTTAAGCGATGACTTGTTGGATAGACTCTTCGAGGTTTACGTAATTTAAATGCAGATGAAAAAGAAATTGATTTCTCTTTGTGATTCTGCGAAAGTGAATAAAACTCATTTGCTTATGGAAATTTCAGCAGAGATTTCATAAAAAGCATTTCTACAGCATGATGAATTAAATATTTTAAATTCTAAAAATGACTAATGGTATATTACAAATTTTGTTACAAGTTTAATAAAAAGATATAACTTTTTTTAAGGGGTTATATACAGTTAGAAGGCTGAAAACTTTTTATTGGATTTTTAGACTTAGTAATGCATGTAGTAAACATAATTAATTTGTAAGGAGCTACAGCTGATTTCCGGGACCACACCTCAAAAGACGATTCTCTGAAAGTAAAAAACCAAACAGATTTCGTTAAAGTAATGTTGAATCTAGTCAAGCAAATCGAAGGAATAAGCAAAATATTTTTTTTTTGCAAAATAACGGGTTCCTAAAATAAAAAAATCGATTTTTGACCAAAATTTCATCTCAAAATTGTTTCTAAAAAAATAGTCATCGGTGCGAAAAAATCTTCGTTTAATTACTAAAAAATATTTAAGAAACACGTGCTTGAGACTAATTGTCGTTGTAGTCGTTTTTGAATATTGTTCGTCACTTCCAAGCACTCTCAAACGCCTTTTCAAATTTGCGTACCACTTCAAATATGTTATTCATTGGAACGATATGAAATTTCTGTGTGCATTCTTAAGTATATGTATATATATAGATTTTCCCATAGTACGTAGCTGGAACATAGGGCCTCAATAAGCAAATTATAATTAATTTTATTTAAAGCTATGCATTTAATTTCTCTTCAAGAATAACCACTTCGCTGTACTTCTGCTTCGACTTACCGTCTCCAGGCTGGTTTCCCGCGTCTTCGGCTTTCTTGCGGATTCCAATCTAGCGCTGTTCTGCTAATGTCATCGTGAGGCTTTCGCAAAGTGGCCACACTTTCCATTCCATTTCCATTTACGACGTCGAATTTCGATATGAATCGGTAGGTGTTTGGTTTCGGTCCAGAGGTTAGCAGTGCTAATAACGTTAGGCCAGAATATCCGCATAATTTTTCGAAGACATCTATTAAAAAAGGATTGCAGCGATTGTAAGCCATTCGCAGAAATATTCCACGTCTCGTAGCCATATAATACAATGGATTTCACGGTTGAATCGAATAGTTTTAGAACAAATGGATATACGTATGTGTTGATCTCCAGACTTTATCCAACATTCCAAAGGCAGCGCGACCTTTGGATATACGATTTCGTATATCGGCTGCTAATCAACCATTTTTATTTATAATGCTACCTAAATAGCAAAACTCGTCGACTTCTTCGAGACATGTTCCAGCGATCTGTAGGTTTGGCGTTTCGGTTGTGTTGATGCACATGAGTTTTGTCTTCGCTAACAAGGCTAACAGTTTCAAGCGTCAAGGAGATGTGCGAATATTTAGGCTTATTAAGTATATGTGCTTTAAAAAAATAAAATAAAATAATCGATTATGTGAAAATTCTAACTGTATATAATCCCTTAAATCAATTCAAAGATATTTAATTCTTCCGCAACGTTTGGACATTATTATGTTGATAGTTTTTGTGTTAACAGTTTATTAATCGTTTGGTTTGGTTTTGTTGTAATACTAGACTTCCTTGATTTACTTTTAAAAATATGATACTATTATCTGCTCTTGACAACAGACTTATTAGTCAGGTCTCAATTTCTGGAGTATTATAAAGGACTTCGTTTAGAAAGTGGCTGTAATTTTGTAATGCAATATGCTGTGTTCACACTCAGCCAGAGTTTTTTCTTTGTCCTCACCTTGAATTTAATTTTTTTTCATTACTAAATGAATTAAGCTTAGTGGATTGAGGACCTCATGCAAGAAATTATCACAAATTCGGCAAAGCCGCTCAACTTACAATGCTATTGGATATTCTTTCTTCAGCGCTCTGTTCCTTAAAGTTAGATTTAGCTGAAACTGCCAGACTTTTGTTTTCGGGTCTAGTCGTTTTGGCTTTGGTCATGACAAAATATTTCTGCATAATTTAATGAAAATGCATCGGACTTTTCCAGACCATCAGATAATTTGATCTTGGCATAGTTTTCTTTCGTGATGTGTGTAATGGTTGTCTTTGTTAATAATAATATTCTTAACTTCTTGTTTTTGTAGCAGCCTTTAATAAATTTAGATAATTAAGTTCCAATCTATAGATACAATTGGGAAGCTAAAGGTAAGTTCTTTATCAAGTCTAATCACTTCGAAAGGTGGATATAAACATTCATGAGTCTCCTTTCATCCGGATAACTAAAAGTCTAAAATCCCATGTCTTTCTGCCATGATTTTAAAAACGGTAGACGGTTGAGCAGGAAATGTTGAGATGATTCGACCTCATGCTGCTATCGAAATGAATATCTATCTATCCGAACGAAGGTGAATTTCGATTTTCGTTGTCTTCATTTAGTTGTGAGTAGTGATAAATAAATTCACTGGTTCAAACAGAATATTCCAGGATTACGTAGTAGCAAAAATAAAGCTGCTGGACCATTCTAATAGATTTCTAAATTAATTCATCGCGGTTGTTTAGAAAAGTAGAAAGTCATCGCTAATGAGCCGAATAAAATTTAAAGTGTACTTTCACCGGTATAATTAACTTTTCTGTTTTTGATAAACCAACGAATGGCTTGGTGGCTGTTATGAAAAATTGGTTGGAAGCCAAAAGAGCGAGCAGGCGGCTTGCGTGTAACCACCTTTGAAAACTAAATAAAGAGGAATGAAACAAAGCGGTGGAAATGGAGGCCTTTGTCTGGCCGTGTTAACACAGAAGTCGCACACTCCAGCTTCCGTGATTCCACACACGACCGTCCTCTTAATGTTTGCCAGCAGACTTGCTTGCGTTTTTCGTAGCTTTTCATTGTTAGTACGTACAACATATGCTAATTTAATGTCATGCACAAGCACAAACGTACTTATTTACATAGTTTGCGTGTAAGCTAGTTAGCCAACCCTACTGTGACATTTGCCATTCGCCCGTTTCGTTCCACAGCGTCAAGTCAAGTTCAGTGTCGGCTAGTTGCCTCTGTGGCAAGCTGCTGCCTTCTTTGTCCTTGTGGTTCTATTTTTCGCTTTCTTGTTTGCTTGGCTGAGGTGTTTGTCTTTGGCATACACATGCAGCTGTGTGCTAGTGTGCGTCTGTGGTTTCGTATGTGACCGCCTTGTCAACCGCATGTCAAGGTTAATTGGTTCGTCCTTGAGTGAACAGCTGTAAAAGAAAATGAAATCACAAAGCGCCACACAAAATAAGAATGCTGGCACATTGTTGGACCCCCATTCTTATACGATTATGTGAATATATCAAAATTGACCCCATTTTCTGCCAAGATATTAAAATCTAGAGGATCACTTAATTTACTACCAAATTGTCAAACTTGAGATAACACAGTTCTAATGTTCGCAAGTAGTGGTGTAAAAATTGGATTACTAATATGTACGACGGATCATACCGAGTAAGGGTACACTGAATTATACGATTTACCCTGCGGCTCACCTCCCCCTCGATATACGAAAAAACGGAACCTCGCGAGCACTCAAGTGTTCGCCGTGGTAGGCTGGGGATATTTGTATTCAATCTATAATTTGACAATCCAAAGAGTGTTTTTAGCAGGTTCACTTTTTCTAGCAGTGAAAACCGCAATACACATAAGTAATTTCAGCCTTTGCCCTTTGTAGCACCAGTCACCTTCTTGTGAAATAACATACCACTGAACCTATTAGACCAATTTCAACCAAATTTGGGTACATAAAATTATCCTAACAATTATGCTCTTCTTCTTCTTAATTGTCGTCGTATATCTCGTACAGCTCATCGTTCCACCGAATGCGATACTCGCCGTGGGCAACGCGCAAAGGACCATAAATCTTTCACAGAAATTTTCTATCGAAAACTCGCAACGTCGACTCATCCGTTGTTGACATCGTCCATGCCTCTGCACCATATAGCACGACGGGAATTATGAGCGACTTATAGAGTTTGGTTTTTATTTGTCGAGAGAGGACTTTGCTTTTCAATTGCCTAATCAGTCCGAAGTAGCACCTGTTGGCAAGAGTTATCCTGCGTTGGATTTCCAGGCTGACATTGCTGGTGGTGGTTAATTATCTACAACTTCAATGTTATGACTGTCAAGAGTGAAGTGAGTACTCATACCAAGTCGTGAGTGCGACGACAGTTTGTTTGATGACAGGAGATATTTCGCCTTGCCCTCGTGCACTGCAAGACCCATTTGTTTTGCATCCTTGTCCAGTCTAAAGAAATCAGAACTAACGGCGCGGGTGTTGGTGCCGATGATATCAATATCATTGGCATACGCCAGCAGTTGTACACTCTTATAAAAGATTGTACCTGCTCGATTAAGTTCTGCAGCTCGAATTATTTTCTCCAGCAGCAGATTGCAGAAGTCGTACGATAGGGGTCGCCTTGTCTGAAACCTCGTTAGGTATCGAACGGCTCGGAGAGCTCCTTCCCGATCCTGACGAAGCTTTTGGTGCTGCTCAACGTCAGTTTACGCAGCCGTATTAGTTTTGCGGGGATACCAAATTCAGACATCACGGTATAGAGGCAGCTCCTTTTCGCGCTGTCGAAAGCAGCTTTGACATCGACGAAAAGGTGGTGTGTGTCGATTCTCCTTACACGGGTCTTTTCCAAGATTTGGCGCATGGTGAATATCTGGTCGGTTTTTGATTTGCCAGGTCTAAAGCCACACTGGTAAGGTCCAATCAGTTTGTTGATGGAGGGCTTTAATCTTTCACACAATACGCTCCTGTGGTGCCTGTGTGTGCGTTCACTGCCATTCAGCAGGCTGGAGAAGTGTTCTTTCCATAATTTAAGTATGCTCTGGGCATCGGTGACTAGATCACCTTTTGGGATTCTACAAGAGTACGCTCCGGTCTTAAAACCTTCTGTAAGCCGCCGCATTTTTTCGTAGAATTTTCGAGCATTACCCCTGTCGGCCAGCTTGTCAAGCTCTTCATACTCACGAATTTCGGCCTCTTTCTCTCTGCAAATGCGTCTCGCTTCCCTCTTCAACTCTCGGTATCAATCCCATCCCGCACGTGTTGTGGTCGATCGTAACGTTGCGAGGTAGGCAGCCTGTTTTCTCTCCGCTGCGACACGGCACTCCTCGTCGTACCAGCTGTTCTTTTGCACTTTCCGAAAACTAATGGTTTCGGTTGCAGCTGTACGTAAGGAGTTTGAAAGGCCGTCCCACAGTTCCCTTATACCGAGTTGTTGTTGAGTGCTCTAAGTGAGCAGGAGTGCAAGCCGTGCATCTAAAACACTGGAGACGTGTCTTCCGTCTATCACAACATGATCGATCTGGTTGGTAGTTTTTCGATCCGGAGACAAGCCATATATCGGGCCCTAGCGAAGTCGATCAGCCTAAACCCATTTGGGGATGTTTCCTCGTGGAGGCTGAATTTACCGACCGTAGTGCCAAAGATGCCTTCTTTGCCCACCCTGTCGTTAAAGTCGCCAAGCACGATTTTGACATCGTGGCGGGAGCAGCTGTCATAAATGCGCTCCAAGCACTCATAAAAGGCATCTTTGGTCACATCGTCCTTCTCTTCCGTCGGGGCGTGGTCGCAAATCAGCGATATGTTGAAGAACCTCGCTTTGATGCGGATTGTGGCTAGACGTTCATTCACCGGAATGAATGACAGTACTCGGCGACGGAGTCTCTCTCCCACCACGAATCCCGCACCAAACTTGCGCTCCTTTATAAGGCCACTGTAGTAAATGCCACAAGGACTTACTCGCCTCGGTCCTTGTCTCTTCCATCGCAATTTTGGACGGCGGTGATGTTAGCTATTATTTTCACGAGGACAGCAACCAGTTGGGCAGCGGCATCTTCCTATTTAAAGAACCGGACATGCCCTCAATTCGTAGTCCTTATTTCGTTTGCCATGGTCCTCATCAAACCGAGGCTGTTGTTGCTTTTTCATTGCAGTGTTCTTTTACGTGGCGGGTCCCAAACCCAGCGCACAACTTTATGCAGCGGGGTTGTTTCGTCTTCTTACTTTAGCTCGCCTTCTAACGGATGTTCTTAGGCTACCCAGAGGATACTTGGTCAAAGACCGGAAGTCATGAGCTGCTTGAGTCGTATGTAAAAGAATCGTTTCTGGCCACTCCCAAGTGAATGGCGATCAGAGAACTTTCCTCACTAGCGTGAACTTCTACACATGACTCCATCCTCCGACCAATTATGTTACGTTGCAAAAATATATTATAACACAGTTTCAAATTCTACAAATGAACAAATCGAAATAAAACTTTGCTTGTATGATATGCCATCTCTAAAAATTCTCAAAATCGAACCATAACTGTTCCAGCTTTCAGACACCGAAAATCTGAACCTATGGATAACTATTTACCGAAAAAATCTGTCGGTGTGAGAAATATATAATTAAAATTCGGAGAAATCTTGATAATAGTATGTCTGTGTATCAAAAATGGTTCAACCCGGGTCAATACTACCCTTAGCCCTCATTTACCTTATAGAAAGTTTTTCAAACTTCCGGCTGACTTTATGTCTCCTCTTATGTTAACCAAGTGAATCTACAATAATTACCCAAGACTTTTGCGGTGAATTGATGGCCCAATTGCGTCCAACTTTTTTTCGTTACAGATGAAATAAATCAAGAGCCGAATAAGAAAACTAACTAAACTACATCCATGTTATTCAGAGGTTATAGGTATTAGGTGTCACTCAGAAATGCTTGTGTTGGTTGTATTGTGGACGGGAGGACCGTGGAGAATGGTCAACCGAACAAGCAATTAGATTAAATCACATAAATATTGCAATGCAAATAGAATATACTAATAAAGAATATGAAGTGAAAAGCAAGCTGTTATATAGTATAACTTAAACAATTTCACCTTATAATATTTTCAATTGAACAATCTTGTTGTTGTAGCCTTCTTATGGCGCTTTTTTGCCAAGAGATCAAAGCTCAGATAATGTAGGTTATCAATCGAATCCACATAATAGAAACAGAGAACGAAAGTGTTTTCAGAGACACCTGGCGCATCTACTTAGCTGCACTAGCAAGTAACGGTACACGTAAACGTACGTACATATACATACATTGCGGTAAAAGAGTTGTTCACAATTTTCAACGTATGCAATAAATATAACTGTAAATATGATTATAGTATATTAAATGAATATAAATGCGAATTCTTTGTTCCCTCTGGTGAAATGGCATGTGAATAATAGTAATTATTATGCGAGCAGCAGCAAGCATCGCATCGTAGGTGGCCGCCCGCAAACGCCGCGACGTGACGTAGGTGCACACATACCGCCAGGTCGACAGACAGGTTAACCGTGACGTTTGCATAAAAATCACTTTGCAAAGCAAACCGAGCAGAAATATTCGGTATTCCAGTGCAACAACAAAAAAGCCCTAAAAGAATTATAAACGAAAACAAAATTATACGCTTGAAAATGGCAGCGAAATGCAATTAAAGATATTGCAATCACGACAACAACACGCGCCGCTTAAAACTGTTTGCGAATGCAACAATTGCAATTGCGAAGCACAAACGCAAAAATTCTGATGATATCAGGTGGCAACGCCAAAGCCGTGGCGATGCAACAATGTGAATTAACGGTAAATTATGTCAATATTATTGACAGCATTTGGCTGATTAAAGAATCGGCATGCGAGCGGGCGGCAATTCCAAATTGCGCCGGAAGTGCATATTTTTCATATTTTTAATTTTTTCAGCGAATTCGCCATTTTTATTTGCTGCCACTGACACTTATTACGTCTGCGTTTACCTCGCTTTTAATGGCTCCTGTTCGGCTGTAATTTAAAACACGCGAATATTCGTCTGTGCGCACTTACTTTGGCAATTACATCTCTTTGAGACACACAAGCGTATGAATTACGCTCGCACATCGGTGGCAGAAATATTTGTAATAAAAATACTTAAATAAATTATTTAAATTAAAATATGCTGCAAATATAGTGCAATAGTTCTATTTATTTTAACCAAGTGGTTTTACCTTAAAATACTTTGATTCATCGAGGATATCTTTTTACAAATTTACAACATTTTTCAATGAGTATTACCCAAAGAAAGTTGTTGTTGCACCAATTGTCGTCATCGATTACCTATTAACCATATATGCCGATCGAAATACGCTAAGGTACATAAAGTATTCTCTGGTAATTTTATCGATATATCTAGCAATCGAACTAACTTGATCTACATCAGGGAAGCTCACGCTATGGCTGACTTGGCTCCAACGTCACTTATAATAAACACAAAAGTATACTACATACAATATCCTTTACAAATACAAAAGATTTCTTACAAGAATTTTATTCCGATGGTTTAGTTTGTATGACAACTGACAAAGTGATCCGGTACCGACGATTTCCATAAATGAGCAACTTCTTAGAGAGAGAATGTGTTCAAAATTTGAGAGCGATATCTCTAAAACTGAAGCACTAGTTCGCGTGTATATAGACAGACGATTGAACGGACAGGCATATGAACATGGCTAAATTGACTCAGCTTACCACGCTAACCATTTAGATATATTTGTATATTTTATTGGAATCTCCGGAATTTCCTTTCCTTCCACCTAAAACAAATCGACTTACACATAAGTATATATCATCAAGATTACTAGATGTGCTTAATTTCCGTTGAATGTCTGCTCGTATGGGATGTAAATTGCGTGTAGTAGTTACTATGGATCCGCGTCGAGCACCCCGGGCAACGAGAGCAACTTTGTGTGAGATGCGGCAACCACCTCGTGTAGAACTCAGAGTCACGTCTAAGATAGAGGTGTTCGCTATACAAACGTGATCAATGAAACTTTCTCCCTAGCTGGAGTTGTGCTGCTGGACTTGGGACCCGTCATGTAAAATGTAATTCTGATGAAGGATACACGAAAGTCTCAGATATAGCCCTCGGGAAGGTGCTGCTATTCAGCTAGTAAATATCCTTGAAGAATAAGTCATAGCTGTACGAAATATGCTCGGAAGCTTCGTCACTTTGTCTCCAGATTGACCCCTATGTGTCAAAAGATAGGTACAATCTATATCAAGACCAAATTTTATCACTTTATCACATAAGTCTAATTTGTGCGCAAGCGCTGACACAAGAAAAGGACAACGGTACCAATGAGCAATTCTAAAATCACTTGGAGGAATCACATAATAAATACGGTTTTACATTTTCAATTCAAAAATTCTATATTAAAAATTAATTACTCAGTTTTTAATTACGCCGTTTTGTTTAAAATCGAATTGAAAATTTAATTTTTACTGTAAGATGTTTGGGTTAAAAATTGAAAATTATATTTTTTTAATTTGATTGTGTAAGTTAATCTTAACAGTATAGTTTTAGACCTAGAAAATCCACATTACTGGAGAAAATTGACCGATACTTTTTTGTTTTATTTTGGTCCGAGTTGGACAATTTGTGGTCATACAGTGGCCTACTTTAACCCTTATGTTAATAACCGCGGTGTATTTGCGTGAATCTTCTTCTTCTTTACTGGCGTAGACACCGCTTACGCGATTATAGCCGAGCTAACAACAGCGCAGCAGTCGTTTCTTCTTTTCACTTTGTGGCGCCAATTGGATATCCCAAGCGTAGTCAGGTCCTTCTCCACTTGGTCCTTCCAACGAAGTGGAGGTCTTCCTCTGCTTCCCCCGGCGGGTACTGCGTCGAATATTTTCAGAGCTGGAGTGTTTTAGTCCATCCGGACAACATGACCTAGCCAGCGTAGCCGCTGTCTTTTAATTCGCTGAACTATGTCAATGTCGTCATCGTTCCATCGAATGCGATATTTGCCGTGGCCAATGCGCAAAGGACCATAAATTTTTCGCAGAACCTTTCTCTCGAAAACTCGTAACGTCGACTCATCGGTTGTTGTCATCGTCCAAGCCTCTGCACCATATAGCAGGACGGGAATTATGAGCAACTTATAGAGTTTGGCTTTTGTTCGTCGATAGAGGACTTTACTTTTCAATTTCCTACTCAGTCCGAAGTAGCACCTGTTGGCAAGAGTAATCCTACGTTAGATTTCCTGGCTGACATTGTTGGTGGTGTTAATACTGGTCCCTAAATAAACGATATTATCTACGACTTCAAAGTTATGACTGTCAACAGTGACGGATTCGTTAGTTGACTGTTGACGCGGATAGACGTGCGTGCGCATCGTTGTGATTTAGTTGGTATTTTTCGGTGATTTTTGCGATTCCCTTTTGTGCGGGTATTTGTTTACGCGTTTTAGTTGGCACCGTTATTGCCTGGCGCGTGTGCATAGCGAACGCACGTAACAACGAACGGTGTAGCCCACATTGCGATTCGGACAAGCGCCACATCGGTCGACTCCGGACCGTTACGGGGACTTTGTACGGCCGGCGGCCAATTGAGTGGCCTTAATCCGACCACCGGTTGGGGTTGTGGGCTGTACCACTGCGAGCACGCTATAATCGACCGCTTGGGTGGTCGCTGTTATTGAGCGGGCCTGCGCGTGGGTCGCAGTTTTCAACGCGTTCAGACGCAGGTACCTGGGGAGCATCTGCTCTAGAATCTTTCTGACCGAGAGCCTTCTGCGCTAGTGGTACGCCACCGGATCAGTCCGACTGAGGGGTGAGTCGGGAAGCGAGATGTCTCCTGGACGGAAGAGGAAGACAAAGACCTTCGCAGGAAGCGGAGAATCCGCCGCTTCTACAGTCGTGGATGACTCCACGTCAGGTGGCGAGGGGGAAGTGACGGGAGCGACGGGAGTAAGGTCTCCACCGCAGAGCAAGACGCGTTTGGGGTCGCCGCGTCATGAGGGCTGAAGTGAGAGAAGGAGCGGGAGTTGTGGCGGGAGTGCCAATGTGGCCTCCGCTGAGAAGGCGGTTACGCGTGCTAGGTCGCCGCCTAACGTAGGGGGAAACGAGGGAGGGAGCGGGTGTTGTGGTAGGAGTGCCATCGTAGCCACCACCGAGAAAGCGGTTGCGCGTATTGGGTCCTCGCCTAATGACGGAGGGAGCGGTAGTGGGAGCGTGGCCCATCTGGCTAGTACGGTGGCCAAAGGAGTGGGCGTCGTGAAGGAGGGCGCTATGAAAGGGGGAACTCGTGTCCCGAGTGCCAAAAAAGAGGGAAAGCAGGATTTTTCATGGGAATCTGTCGTTGTTGGAAGAGGGGGGCAGTCAGCCATGTTGCGGCTGCCAAAAGAATTACGGGGAAGCTTAACGAGCTTGTTTTTGAGGCGAAGAATTTCGAAACAGGGACTGCGAAGGGGCTGATGGAGCTTGCCTCTAAATACGAGGCGCTCCTGATGACGGTCATAACCGAGAATGCCCATCTTCGTGGTCTGGTAGATGCCCTTAGGAGGAGTTGTGGGAGACCCTCTTCTTCGGCGCCGGGCAGGTCAATGCTGGCTCCATCGGCACCGATGCCTGCTCCTCCTGCACCTGTGCTGGAGGTAATCGCACCGGTGATGCCGAAGCCTGTGGAGACCTGGTCGGTCGTTGTCAAGAGTAAGGTGCTTTTACTTCCTCTAAGGAAGTCATTCAAAAAGTGATCAAGGAGGTGGGTCCATCACTTGGTGTGAGGGTCTACGAAGTTAGACCAATTAAGGGTGGTGGGGCGGTTATTCGCACTCCCTCTGTTCTTGAGAGGGAGGGAGTGGCGAATAACAAGAAATTCCGGGAGGTGGGGTTGGATGTGACTGTCAACCGGAAGTTGGGTCGTCGGGTGGTAGTCCGGAGGGTCCATATGGAGATCCCTCTTGAAGAATTCATGGAGGAACTACTCCGTCAGAACCTCCAGGACTTCAGCCCGGCGTCCCAGAGGTCGGACGTGAGGATAGTCGGTCGTCCCTGGAAGGTAACCCCTGCCGGTAGCACCAATGTCGTCCTTGAGGGTACGGACAAGTTGATGTCCGCCCTCCTGGAGACAGGTAGGTGCTTAGTAAATTAGTTTTTGTTCAGGGTGCGACAGGCCACAAAGCTGCCACCCTATTGCCGCAACTGTGAGTTTAAGGCTGATGATGTCAGCTGTCTGCCCTATCTATTGTGACATTGTTGAGCGCGCCCTCGCCAGACACTGGCGGGGGAGGGGGATTATCCAGCTCAACTGTCAGGGCTCTTATGCCGTAATAATCGAGTTGGGGGGTTCTATACTTGAGATTGGGTGCGGTATTGCTCTACTCCAAGAGCCCTACACCACCAATGGTGTGGTTTGGGGTCTTCCTGAGGGTTTTAGGGTCTTCACTGACCTTAAAGCTAACGCCGCAATCCAAGAATCCACTACTACGCAATCGTAGCGTGGATTATTCACAACTGGGTATATGTGTAGCGATAGAAGGGGAGTTCGGTAGGATGATTGTCGCTAGTTTATATTGTAAATATGGCGAGCCCTTAGAGACCTACCTGGGATACATGGATAAGCTACTACTACTTGCGAGTAGTAGCCCATTTATCCTAGGGCTGGATGCGAATGCCTCGTCCTCGATGTGGTTTAGTAACGTATCCCGGCATTCGTCTGGATACCAAAGCCACAGTCGAGGCATTAAGCGAATGGGTGGTGGCGTGAGCGACATTGACGTGGCGCTTATGAAGGTTAAGGGAGGGTGGGGATTGAGTGACCATATTTTGAAGCAAATTGCTCGTCTATATGGGGTAGTTTGGGGGTTAAATGATAGGGTATTTAGGAGGTGTAAAAGTCATATGATTAGTAAGATTAAATGGTGGACGCGTGAGTTAACCTTGAAGAGGAGGACTGTCAGGCGTTTGAGGCGAAAGTTTCAACGTGCCTGTCGGTCCAATTCTGACAGGCTGTTCCAGCTTAGGGAAGAATTTAGTTGTACGGATAGGGAGTATAAAGAGATGTTAGTTAAAATTAAAGAGGAAGAGTGGAAGAGTTTTGTGAGAGAGGATAGGAACGACCCTTGGGGTCAGGTCTACAGGATTTGCCGAGGTCGTAAGAGGGAGCTGACACTTTGTTATCGTCGTGGAGAGAGTGTGCGGGGGTTCTGCTAGGTGCGTTCTTTCCTAGGTCGGAGGTGCAGGTCCCTCCATTAGATGATGGGGAGTTGGGGTACGCCTCTGGCCTGGTTAAGTCTAAACGGTCTAAACGGTTTTTATGGATTGAACGGAGAGATGTGTAAAAGCTTATGGAAGTTCATTCCGGAATACGTGGAGGCCATTTATAATAAGTGTGTCTGGGAGGGATACTTTCCACGCGAGTGGAAAGTGCTAGGATTGTTCCTCTCCTGAAGTCCCCTGATAAGGTCAAGAGCGATCCTCGATCATATCGGGGCATCAGTCTCCTTCCAGTACTTGGAAAAATGCTGGAAAGAGTCATGATGGAACGGCTTCTTGAGCTAACGCGGGGTATGTGGTCGGATAGGCAGTTTGGGTTCAGGAAAGGACGCAGTATAGAGGACGCGTGGTTTTTTGTTCAGATGTGTTGTTGGCATATTTGTTGACTTCAAGGGGGCGTTTGACTACCTAAGCTGGGATAGAGTGGTGCAAAGGCTAGAGGAGCTTGGGAGTTTTTATAGGCTGCCCATAGGGTTCCATCTGTGGTCCATATATTCTGAACCTTATGATGGACACTCTGCTTGGAAATCTCGAGCCACTCTGTAAGTGTTGTGCGTATGCGGACGACCTTCTTCTTATGGTTGAAGGTCGTTCGAGGTCTGAGTTAGAGCGGGCGGGAGGAGATCTCTTAGAGATCGTTAATTCTTGGGGTTTAAAAGTAGACTCTCAGATATGTGACACAAGTGGTATGGGGATTAGCTGGACTGATGAACGATAAGATGTTAGTGGTGTGATCTCCAATAGTCGGAATACCGAACAGTTAGGGCCGTTTGCACGTGAATTATTTAAGCGGCGAAGGCGGTTAGCTGGAAATTAGGGTTAGTTTTTACATGAGTGATGTGTGTAAGTGATGTATGTATGGGGTCCAACCCCTGGCTACCAGTCCAGAGCCGTATGGAAGCTCAACTGGTAGTAGTTTCGGCTACGAGGTCTGCCCGGAGACTTAATTCTAGTACCACGGGGAGCAGGAGCCCTTGGAGGTAACTCCAACCTGCTCATGCGGACTGGCCCCTCGGGGAGTATCGTGGTGGTTGTGGTTGAAACCTAAATGCGGGAAGAACTGACTTTGTCAGTTGAATGTGGAGTTGCATTGCAACCGGGTGCCGGAACCAAAGCACGGCAGAGGTTTTAGATGGGCCTCGAATCCGACCAAGGAGGTTAGTGTGTCCATTCCATACTGTCAATTGGTACTGAAAATGCTTAGCATTCTCAGGGCGCTGATCAACGCATTGATTTGATCCGTTGTGCCTTTGAGCGTCGTGAGTAAGGCTGTCGTCAGCAGGTACCCACGTAAAACACACCGGACGTTGTCAACAGTGACGTGAGAGCCAAGTCGCGAGTGCGACGACTGTTTGTTTGATGACAGGAGATATTTCGTCTTGCTCTCGTTCACTGCCAGACCTATTTGCTTTGCTTCCTTGTCCAGTCTGGGGAAAGCAGAACTAACGGCGCGGCATACGACAGCAGCTGTACACTCTTATAAAAGATTGTACCTGCTCGATTAAGTTATGCAGCTCGAACTATTTTCTTCGCCTTGTCTGAAACCTTGTTTAGTATCGAACGGCTCGGGGAGGTCCTTTCCGATCCTGACGGAGCTTTTGGTGCTGCTCAACGTGAGTTTTTACTCAGTCGTATTAGTTTTGCGGGGATACCAAATTCAGACATCGCGGCATAAAGGCAGCTCCTACCCCCGCCGCTTTGTTGTTCTTCAGGCGGATAATTGCTATTCGAATTTCTTCATGGTCGGGCAATGGAACGTCTGCTCCATCGTCTCCGATTGGGGAATCGAGTTCGCCTTCTGCTGGCGTTGTACGTTCACTGCCATTCAGCAGACTGGAGCAGTGTTCCCTCCATAATTTAAGTATGCTCTGGGCATCGTTGACTGAATCAACTTTGGGGGTTCAACAAGAGTACGCTCCGGTCTTGAAACCTTCTGTAAGCCGCCGCATTTTTTTCGTAGAATTTTCGAGCATTACTCCTATCGGCCAGCTTATCAAGCTCTTCATAATCACGCATTTCGGCCTCTTTCTTTTTCTTTCTGCAAATGCGCCTCGCTTCCCAATTCAGCTCTCGGTATCTATCCCATTCCGCACGTGTTGTTGTCGATCGTAACGTTGCGAGGTAGGCTATCGTACCAGCGGTTCGTTAGCATTTTCCGAAAACCAATGGTTTCGGTTGCAGCTGTACGTAAGGAGTTTGAAAGGCCATCCCACAGTTCCCTTATACCGAGTTGTTGACGAGTGCTCTCAGAGAGCAGGAGTGCAAGCCGAGCCGATTGCAGCTTCTCGACGTCGAACCTTCCTTGTGCCATATTTCGGTCCACGGCGAAGTCAATCAGCCTCAACCCATTTGGGGATGTTTCCTCGTGGAAGCCGAATTTACCGACTGTAATGCCAAAGATACCTAATTTGCCTACCTTGGCGTTAAACTCGCCAAACACGATTTTGACATCTTGGCGGGAGCAGCTCTCGTAAATGCGCTCCAAGCGCTCATAGAAGGCGTCTTTGGTCACATTGTCCTTCTCTTCCTTCGGGGCGTGGGCGCAAATCAGCGATATGTTGAAGAACCTCGCTTTGATGCGGATTGTGGCTAGACGTTCATTCACCGGAGTGAATGATAGTACTCGGCGACGGAGTCTCTCTCCCACCACGAATCCCACACCAAACTTACGCTCCTTTATATGGCCACTGTAGTAAATGCCACAAGGACTTACTCGTCTCTGTCCTTGTCTCGTCCATAGCAATTCGTGGACGGCGGTGATGTCAGCCTTTATTTTCACGAGGACATCAACCAGCTGGGCAGCGGCACCTTCCCAATTAAGGGACCGGACATTTCAGGTACATGCCCTTAATTCGTAGTCCTTATTTCGTTTGCCATGGTCGTCATCAAAAGAGGGGTCACTCATCCTGTTGTTGTTATTTCATTGGTATGATTTTTTACGTGGCGAGCCCCAAACCCAGCGCACAACCCTGCAGAGGGGATGTTTCGTCGTCTCACTTTAGCTCGCAATCAAACGGATGTTCTTAGGCTACCCAGAGGATACTTGGTCAAAGACCGGAAGTCGTGAGCTGCTTGAGTCATATGTTTGCGTGAATAACTTTAAGAAAATTCAATATTTCATTTTGAACTCTCAAATCGTCGTTGAAAGAAAGGTAGTTGTATGTGCATTTAATTAATTTAGTTTTATTTTTTTAAATAAGTTTAAAATTCAGTCACCGCCCCATTAGAAAAACATAGGAAAGAAAGATAATGTCTATAAATGCATGCAATTAAATTTTATTAAATAAATTAAGACATATTACAATTACAGCATAATTAACGACATTGAACACATTGTACAAGATTCACGGAGTGCTCGTCATATACTGGCTTGTGACAATTGGCACAGTTCTTATGAGTCTTTCGGCGTCTTCTTATCGGCACAATGTGTATACACAAAACTGTCGAATACTGCTCCCGTGTCTCATTTGCTGCCATAACACTAGGGATGTAAGGTTTATTTTTTTTATCGTGGTAATATTCCCAGATAATAAATGTTTAGCAAGGGGTAGAGTTAAAGAAGTTATCCATGCAGATGTTTCTAACACTACCTCGGTACGGAGCGCAAATTTTTTCACTACTCTTTCCCTCTGATCTTTTTTCGGGTGTTTTCTGTTTTACCAGTGTACATAATCCCTTGGAAATGTCATCCGCCAGATCTTTATACCTGATTTCGATGGTATATGTTGAGTAAATTGAGTACGGCCACGGTATGGATAAAGCTGTTCATCAATTGTCAAGCTTGCGGTTGGTTTGTAAATCTGAGCTAAATTGGAATTCAATATTGTCCACACATCAAGAATTGAAGCTGCCTTGTCTTCTTTTTTACGTTGACTTCGAGTATTACTATCGTTTAATCTTAAAAAACACAGAATATTATACAATCTCGTCAATCCCATCGGAGTGCCACATATTAAAATATGCCCTGTGGTTGAATTATTTGCGCCAGCACAAATCAATATACCGAAGAATGAATAAATTTCGAGTGTCGTAACGGGCTTCCATTGATGCTGAGAGTTTGGATGTTCAAAATTTTATTCTTGAAAAATAGTTTCGGCTTTCTTATTACTGTGACGGACGATTATATTAACAATTTCTTCGTGGGTACCTGTGTACCCGGTTGCTAAACGACGTCAGTAAATTTGGTTACACATTCATTGTTGCTTGATATACATACATACTGGAAAGTTAAAGATTCAGATGGAGTTAAAAATTCGGTTATATGGGAAATAAGAACGATTGTAGTCTGATTTCGTTTATTTTCGCGCTAGAATAATATAAGAATGTCGATATCGGTCGAGTAAGTTCTGAGCTACGACTTTTCACTAAAATGTGGGCTATGCCACGCCCATCATATCAGGTGTAAAATTTTATGCCTCTGGCGTATTTATTTAGTTTAGTAGTTTTTAACGGAGCCGTTAAATGGACTTCACCCATTTTTACAGTGTCGGTTACAATGCGTAACTGATTTGCCCTGAACGAATTTGGTGCTGTATCTAAAGATCTCATAGAGGGCGGGGTAATTCCAATTTTTTTAACTTTATCCCACAGGTGCCAGGAGCTTCGAATCCCTTCGACAAATCTTGGGTTTATATCTTAATTTAGTGCTTATTTGTGGCATTTTATAGATTTCTATTTAATCGCGTTATTGTATTTTTATTCTTCCTCACTTGCCACTCCCACTCCCTCTTTACTTCTTACCCTTGATGTGATGAAAAGTCTACTCTTGTGATAGTGAAATGCCTGTAGGTAATATTGTGTGGTAAGCGAGCCTTCTGACTAGACTGTAGCTCGAATTGGGAAACTCTTCTTTATAAAATTTTTAAGTTAGAGTATATATGTGTATATAGTATATTTAGCATTTAATAGTCGATTCGCATGTATAATTTAAACTTACTCCCTCATGTAGTTTAAATAGTATCTTACCTTCAAAGTGGGGCGCACATTCAATTTTACTATACATACAACTTCTTAATAAATTGCCGCAGTTTCTTTCCAGGCTCGTAATCGAAATTTAACTCGAGCGCAAAAACAGTAACAATATTTTCACTCATCGCGTGCTACGAGCTTTTCATTACAAAACTTTTTAAATGTGCAGACAAATTTACAACCATATAAGTATATTTTCGAAGGATAGTATATGTGTACATGTATGGTGTACATATACACGCTACGCATTTACGCAATCAGCCTTCCACACATGGATTTTCCCCGAAGGCCCCAAAAGTTAGAAAGTAAAAACTTTATGCGAGGCAAAAGACACACATGTGTGTACGCGTATCCACAGTTATGGGTCCGAACAAGTGCAGTCGCGTACGACTACCGAAACGTATACGATTTTGAACTTCATAAATACGCAATTTAGCTGGTGGATATCATATGAATGAAGTTGGTGACACACGAGGGCAGCTATCTTAGCTTTTCGATCTATTCTTTTTCGTTATTTTTTTTTTGGAATTTAGTAGTGGAAAGATTTGGTCGGTGGGAAAAGTTTCGCTTTAGCCTCGAGCGAGTTGTAGTGAAACTTATCAAATATTAGCAGCAGCTGAGTGCAAAAAGGGGTAAAGTAAATCTTTTAGCATTTTAGTGCAAGCCTTTCGAAACGGAAAACATTTATGACTACACATCTCCACAGATACAGCCATACTTACGCATGTATTCTAGTCATAAGTTCCATATGTATCACTGGATGTGTGTACCTTTAAATGTGCGGCTTCACATCTGGGAGCTATCAGAAATCCTTTTCAATGGCTCGTGACAACAGCAAGTTTGCAATATATTTGCTAAGTGACGGGCTGAAAACAAGCGGTGAACATTGTCGCTGCAAATTTCTCCGAGTTTGTCCCAATTGTATTCAACGAAAGTGCAAAATGATTGCATTTAAAATGGACGTTTCTGACCCTACGAAAAGAGCGTTTGAGAACGATTTACATGTGTGTCAATTCTTTTATTTTTATATGACCAAAAAGCAAAGTTTCTTTTGCAATATTGAAGTTTAAAGTACTTCTCCTTTCGGCATATTTCGGTCAAATAATACGTGTATTCATGAAATTTCCTACATATTTCCTTTTCCAATGTCAATCTATCCTATTTTAATTATCTGGCTGCAAGATTCTCAGTTGTTCATGCCTAACGTCTAAACTTATCTCATAACCTTGCAGGTGAGTACTGATTGCTCAGGGAGTATACACGTATTAAGTAATATGCGCGAACATTTTCGTATGCATGTATGTTATGAAGAAAATCGGCATTTACTAATGTACATATGAGTGGGTGAGACATTTATATTGAAAGTAGCTGCTTGGTTTTCTTATCTTAACACCAAAATGAAGCCATAATACGCAAATGTCTGTTGCTTAAAAGACCGTTGTACGACAAATATGTAAGTGCTCCTTCACCATCACTGGGCCTTATAAAAAAGAAATAGTTATTGCAAATCGATATCCAATTATCAGAATGCCTTATTGTGTTTAAGTAGCTGTGTCAGACTCAACTAAATGTCAGTTACAAATTATTGTTGGAAAGGCAATTTAATTAGCTAGTTAAAAAAATAGCTTTTACTAGCTACTTAGCTTTTTTCCAAATCGTAAAGAATGCCTCTCGAAAAAGTTTTGACAGAAGAAGAGAAAGGAAAAATTATAGCAAATCACGGGTATGGTTTGTCAAACCGAGAAATTTCGGGACGATTAAAAAGGAACAATAATGAAAAAATAAGGGGACCTTTAAAAGTAAACGTAATGCAAAAGACATCAATGGATTATTATTCTTCTTCTTTACTGGCTTAGGCACCGCTTACGCCGTCATAGCCGAGTTTACAACAGTGCGCCAGTCGTTTCTTATTTTCGCATGGTGCCGCCAATTGGAGATTCCAAGCGAAACCAGGTCCTTCTCCACATGATCTTTCCAACGGAGTGGAGGTCTTCCTCTTCCTCTGCTTCCCCGGCGGGTACTGCGTTGAATAATTTAAGAGCAAGAGTGTTTTCGTCCATACGTACGACATGACCTAGCCAGCGCAGCTGCTGTGCTGTTGCTTTAACGGAGTTACTAATCCCCGTTAGAGTGGTGAGGGTTATCTAAGTTGTCGTCGACGTCCTCTAACGGGATGCCCAGGAAACGTGCTGTTTCGACGGAGTCGGACCATAAGGAAAGGGATTTCAGATGAGTGGGGTTGGCATGCAAAGAGGCGGCCAGCGCCATGCGGAGACTCATTGCATGCAGGACATATGATGGATACGTCGGGGTCTATTCTCAACAAGTAGGAATTTAACCTGCTACAATATTCAGAACGAAGCCGTCTTTTAATTCACTAAACTATGTCAATGTTGTCGAACATCGTGTACAGCTTATCGTCTGCTGTTCGAAATAGCTCCTTTTGGAAAGACGTCTTCTGCGTTGGATTTGTAGTCTGAAATTATCGTTGGTTATCAAGATAGACGAAATTATCTGCGACCTGAAAGTTGGATTGTCAACAGTCTAACTTGAGAGCTAAGTCGCGAATGCGACGACTGTTTGTTTGATGAAGAGATACTTATTTTGCTTCGCTTCCTCATCCAATTTGGATAAAGCAGAACTAACAGTGCGGATGTAAAGCCAATGATATCAATATCACCGGCATATACCAGCAGTTATACATTCTTGTAGAAGAATGTGCCTGATCGATTAAGCTCTGCAGTTCGAATTATTTTCTCCAGAAGTAGATTGAAGAAATCGTACGATAGGAAGTCGTCTGAAACCTCGTTTGGTATCGAACGGCTCGGAGAGGTTCTTCGCGATCTGGACGGAGATTTTGGAACTGCTCAACGTTAGTTTGCATAGTCATTTTTGTTTAGTTGGGATACCTAATTTGAACATCGCGGCATAAAAGATATGGTGTGTGTCGATTCTCTTTTTACAGATCTTTTCCAAGATTTGGCGCAATGCGAATATCTGGTCAGTTGTTGATTTTCCTGGTCTAAAGCCAATCCAATCGCTGGACAGGCTTTCTTCTGACCATATTCTACAAAGAAGCTGATGCATGCTCCTTTCAGTTCTTCGCCGCCGTATTTAAATAGCTCGGTCGGCAATCCATCGGCCCTCGCCGCTTTGTGGTTCTTCAGACGGGTGATTGCTATTCGAACTTCTTCATGGTCGGGGAATGGAATCGGGTTCGCCTTCTCCTAGCGTTATGCATACACTGCCATTCAGCAGGCTGGAGAAGTGTTCCCTCCATAATTTTGGTATGCTCTGGGCCTCAGTCACTAGATCACCTTTGTGGTTCTACAAGAGTACGCTCCGGTCTTGAAACCTTCTATTAATCGCCGCATATTTTCGTAGAATTTTCGAGCACTACCACCGTCGGCCAACTTGTCAAACTCTTAGTATTCACACATTGCGACCTCTCTGTTTTTCTGTCTTTTAATACGTCTCGCTTCTTTCTTCCACTCACGGTATCTGTCCCATCCCGCACGTGTTGTGGTCGATTGTAACATTGCATTGGTAATCCTCATCGTATCAGCTGTTCTTTTACATTTTTCGAAAACCAATGGTTTCGGTTGCAGCTGTTCGTAAGGAGTTTGAAATGCCGTCCCACTGTTCCCTTATACCGAGGTGTTGGCGAGTGCTCTCAGAGAGCAGGAGTGCAAGTCGAGTAGAAAATCGTTCCTTGTGTTTATTGACATGCGCGTTTTGCTGCACCGAGGCTGGTGCCCATCTTGGCTGCAACAAGATAGTGGTCCGAGTAGATTTTAGGATCTCGGAGCGTTTGCACGTCTGAAACACTGGATATGTGTCTTCCGACCGTTGTGCCAAAAGTACCTTCTTTGCCCATGACAAAACTCGGCGACGGGGCCTCCCCCACCACGAATCCCACACCGAATTTGCGCTCATATATATGGGCACTGCAGTAAATGCCACAAGAATCTCCTCGTTTCATTCCTTGTCTCGTCCAGCTGGGCACCGGCATCTTCCCAATTAAGAGACCGGACATTCCAGTTGCATGCCCTTACATCGTTATCCATTGGGGGGTGGCGGGTCTTAAACTCAGCGCACAATACTCGCGAGATATGGTTCGCCTTCTCATTTTAGGAAAGGAAATATTTCCTCTTTTCTTCGAACTTCTACACATGACTCCATCGTCCTGGTTATTATGAAGGAAAAACAATGTGCTAGACAAATGAAACTGTAAGTTAATTTGAAGATAGGAGTACGAAGAGTGCAACAAATACCTAGATGCGAATTAGATAGTACCTATTATGGCAAAAGGTGCGTCAAACCGTCATTTACCGACATAAAGTAATTGTCCAGGCTTCGCTTCGCCGAAAAATATCGCTTTTGGGATGACGAGGGGAAAATTGTTGTTTTAATGATTAAACAAATTTAATTTATATGGCCCAGGTGATGGTGTTACGAATGTAGAAATGCAAGCGGCAAATTTTTGGTGGCGGATCACTCATGGTATATCTTCGATTCTACATGTCACTCATCATACCCGTCCAACTATATGATGCAGAGGCATGGACGATGACAACATATGATGAGTTGACGCTACGAGTTTTTGATAGAAAGGTTCTGCGGATGATTAATGGTCCTTTGCGCATTGGCAACGGCGAATACCGCAATCGATGGAACAATGAGTTGTACGAGGTATACGACGACATTGGCATGGTTCAAAGAATTAAGAGACAGCGACTACGCTGGTGTGGTCAAATCGGAAAGCAAAGGAAGAGGAAGAATTCAGCTCCGTTTTTTGAATACATTTTAAATAAATGCCTATTTAAATGTTGCCATTGATTTTATGAATAATCAAGGAGCATCAAAATTTTTGCGCATTTCTAAGTGTTTTATATTATCCACAAAACGAAACGTCTGCGCCGATCGGCTTGAAATTTTCGCACAACCTTCTAATATTTGTCGTGTAATGTGTAGAGGAGTAAAATTTTTTGAGGGCAAGCGAAACTTATAATAATAGTACACTTTTTAAGTTTTTGGATTTCAGCTAATTTTAAGCAAGAAAACCTTCCTCACCGAAGGACACCTTTTTACGGTTAAGGGAATCCAAAATAAAAAAATACTGATTATTAATGACAATGAATTTTTTTTTTAATTAGAAGATTCTGACGTGTACGTAGATATAACCACTTAATTTAATATCAGCTACATTTTTGTTTCATGATATCATTCATTATTTTCTCTTTAATGTAAACAAAATATAAAATTAAAATTTGCTTTCGGCAGGAAACATGATTACATATACATATTTATATATATGACTTGAGTGCATAAGAAATCGCGTAAAAATTACTTTGATTTGGATCAGAAAATTGCATGGCATTTACGACCCTTTACTGAACAGCAAATAATGATGGTTGTTATAATTTATAGCGATTGCATTATTTATTCGACTACGTATGATAGCAAAGGGAAAACCAGACAGGAAATAAACAAGCAGTAAAAATTTGATTTTAAAAGGTTGTACTGATCAAACTTAATACGAGTAGTAAAAGAAAAGAAAATAAACATTAACTTTGGCAGCACCAAAGCTATAATACTCTTCACAAATACAAAATATTTCTTACAAGAACTGTAGTAATTCGATCTAAATTCTTTTTTTGGAAGTTGCCCCATTTTGGTCGTTCCGACAAATGAGATACTTTTTGGTCAGAATACCAAATCGATATCTCCAAACACGGCCAAATCGACGTAGCTCGTCACTCTGTTCATTTATATATACCCAGTCTAGAAAGTATCGGGAATTCTTTTTCTTTAAAGCAGGTTTGAATTTCCCATTTGGGTGTTAAAAATATCATGGGTGAATATATATTAAGGATATAAATATTATAAGGGGGGTATCATTCAGAAGTGACATTGTGTGACAAGCGGCAGGGGGGAGGTCAAAAGCTTTGTGACATCACATTTCAAAATTTTTGATGTACAAACGTGAAATTTATAGGTAAACAAAAAAATATTAAACCTTTATAAACACAATCTTTGTTTTTTAATACTTAAGTTGTAACGAAGCTTTTTACTGTCCCTACTTCTTACAAGTATAACTTGCTGAGCTATACTCGCCGTGTCCAGGGTTCGTTACAATAAATTTGTAAACATTGGGGCTCTTCTGCGAATCGTACTTTATTTTATTTTATATTGTTATTTTAATTAAAGTTACAAAATTGTCTCTCGCGTTATAATGTCCTCGCCTCAGGAAAGTGCTGTCAGGGTAACGGTTCCGTGTAGTCCGTTAGGGCAATACCGTTTCCCGCTCTGTTTAAATCTCCAAGCATCCTTCCATCTGAAACAAGTTCCATATGATAGTTATTGCCTTAGTGTCGAGTCATACTTATTTAAAAGATCGTGTAGCATTGTGGCCTATATTTTTCTTCATATAAAGCCACCAATCAACACAAACAATCACATAAAAAACAAGAGATGTTACCTATTGTGAAAATTCGTCCGCAAAGAATTGCAGCTAGAAGTGCCCGAGAGATACTCTGTTTAATAAATGATGACGATGCTTTCTGAGAAGACGATGTTGATACGAAAAATATTCCTGACATCCAAATTCAGAACGAAAATGAAGTGCCTGATTTAACAGTAATAACTGATATAAAGGAGTGGGTCAAAAGTCCATGGACGCAAGATGATTAAGTTTTGAATTTTTGATTAGCATAAGATACATAATCTATTATTTCTTGACTAGTCATTCGTTATCTCTGTACTTTAATATTTAACTAAATTTTGATTTTATTGAACATTATTCAATAAATATAAGAATATTTAGAATAGCCTGTTTTTTTTTATTTTTTGAGAAATCCATAAAATTGGAAAACGTGTGACGTCACGACAGGGGGAGGGGAGTTCAAAATGTGACAACTTGTGACAAGGACGGGGTGAGGGGTTAAAAAGTTCTTAAATTCGTGTGACGTAATTTATGGATGGCCCCTAAGTCCTAAAACTAAAAGAGTCAGATATAGGGTTATATATACCAAAGTCATCAGGGTGACGAGTAGAGTTGAAATCCGGATGTCTATCTGTCCGTCCGTCCGTCTGTCCGTCCGTGCAAGCTGTAACTTGAGTAAAAATTGAGATATCATGATGAAATGGTACACGTATTTATTGATTCCATAAGAAGGTTAAGTTCGAAGATGGGCAAAATCGGCCCACTGCCACGCTCCCAAAATGGCGAAAACCGAAAACCTATAAAGTGTCATAACTAAGCCGTAAATAAATATATTAAACGCATTAGGAAGGGGCACATTTGGACGTAATTTCTTTGGAAAAGTGGGCGTGGCCCCGCCCTCTACTAAGTTTTTTGTACATACCTCAGAAACCACTATAGCTATGTCAACCAAACTCTATAGAGTCGTTTCCTTCAGGCATTTCCATATACAGTTCAAAAATGGAAGAAATCGGATAATAACCACGCCCACCTCCCATACAAAGGTTATGTTGAAAATCACTAAAAGTGCGTTAACCGACTAACAAAAAACGTCAGAAACACTAAATTTTACGGAGGAAATGGCAGAAGGAAGCTGCACCCAGGCTTTTTTTATAGATTGAAAATGGGGGTGGCGTCGTCCACTTATGGACCAAAAACCATATCTCAGGAACTACTAATCTAATTAATTTTATAGCAAAATAAAAAATATGTAAATGACGGATAATGAAATCTCGATTATCACTTTATCATGCGAGAGTATAAAATGTTCGGTGACACCCGAACTTAGCCCTCCCTTACTTGTTTATCTATATTTTAGTTTTTGTCAGCTAAAATTGTTTAAAAAACATCTTCAAATGAGCATAGTTATAATGTGATATTAACTCGACTGAGAGCTAAGTTTAATATATTCAGTTAATGTAAAAAACGTCAAATATTGGATCGGACTCATTTCATTTTCATCTCTCTGAATTTCAATTACATATCTCACGCATTAAAGGAGATTTTCGGTAAAAATTAAACTATAGGTACTGAGATATACTCGGTACCTACGGGCTTGAACAAGGTTTGTTCGATTTGGTTTTTGGTCAAAATGTAACATATTTCAAAGGTTGTATTCATGCAAACTTGTATCGTTATACTAATTGCTTCTTTATTTGTATTATATGGAATATTTAAATTAATTGTGTTATGTGGGAGGAAGACGTGCTTGTAGTACGATTTCACCAAATTTCACACTGTAAGATAAGAATTTTAATAAAATCGGCTCCTTAAAATTGGATGGATTATACTTAGTTTCATTACTATATTTCGCAGGCCCAAATATTAATATATATACCACATATGTGATATAAATTGATAAAAAAAATAAATGTATATGGCGTATGCGAGGAAAACCTCAAGCAAATCCCAATTTCATTCTTGACTATCGAAAATTATTCTCTGCAGTATATGGAGCGGAGGTTCGAAAATATTTATATTGGATATATAGGGGCTAGGAGAAGTATTGGCCCAATTCTTTCTTATTTACGGTAAACATTATTCCTGAATTTTGATACTTACATTAAATAGCTTCAGAGCACTTTTTTTGTAAAGTTTTACCTTCATAAACTTCATGGATGTTTGATTTGAATACTGTAAAATGTAAGAGTCAAATGGAATTTACAAATTTGTTATATAGTAAGCGTGGTGTCAGCCTATCGCCAGCCACAGTGTATGATAGGAATATTTTTATAATATAACGCACCATTTGGTTCATATTGGTCAAGTAGTACCCGACCTGAGCGACCTTGCCCACCTAAAAAAGAAAATTTAACTTTAAATTGTCCCTTGCTACTGCAGTTTTCTATCACACATTAGTGCTTAGATATGACACTTGTGACGGTAGTCCGATTACGCCTATCTACGAACTCGTCCTTACTTTTTGGGCACGGAACATATTTACCTAGATTCTTCAAGATATCTAAATTTTTACTCAGGTTGACGTTTGCACGGTCAAATGAACGGGCTGATAATAAATCGGATTTCAACTCATCTTATAGACCTAATTATTATACTTGGACGGCGGTGATGACAACCTTTTCTTTTACGAGGATATCCACCAGCTGGATTGCGGCACCTTCCCAATTAAGGGACCAGGTGCATGTCCTTGAATCGTAGTCCTTAATACGTTTGCAGTAATCGTCATCATTGAGGGATTTTTTTCTTGGCGGTCCCAAACCTAGCGCAAAATGTTGTGGGCGATGATTCGTCTTCTCACTTTAGCTCGCCTTCAAACGGATGTTTTCTGGTTACCCAGAGGATACTTCGTCAAGCACCGAAAGTCGTAAGCTGCTTGAGCCATATGTAAAATAATCGTTTTTGGCCACTCCCAAGTAAATAACGCTCAAAGAACTTTCCTCACTTTCGCGAATTTCTACACTTGACTCCATCTAGCATCACACAAACGGTAGGAAAACAAAACTATTAATCTACTATATCTGTATGTTGCGAGAGTACAAAAGTATTAAACCTGCCTTATTATTATGTCTGTTAGTACAAAATTGTGTGCACATTTTTAATTAGCAAAATTAGTTGCTGCTTTAGTTATATCCTTGGCAATTTACCACGCGCTGAGGTCAAGTAAAGGTCGGTTGAGGATGTAAAAATAGAAATGTAATAAATTCAACTGCGACTAGGTTATGCTTATACATCAAGACCACGCGTTCCAAGCTTATTTTGCAACTTGTTGGATGAGTTGATCTTTTTGTTCTGAAAATTGTTGATACAAAAGACGTGATGAGGCATTTCTCTAATTTTCTTTATATTTGCAAATATAAGTACGTACTGCGGTACAGGTCCTTAATTAAAATATATAATTTCTTATAAAAAACAGTAAATAATAAAGAATAACAAGCGCCTAGAAATTCATACTTAGCTTACAGACACAGATGGAAATACAATAAGGTAGAAACAAAAAATTATACCTATAGATAATATTATACTTTCACTTTAATGTTCAGCAGACGAAGTAACAGAAACCCCTACCGTCAACTTTCTTCCGATTTCTCCTTTCGTATCCCTAAACAGCTTTACAACGTTCATTCGTAAAATAAGAAAATTTCTTTATAATAACAATAAGAGAGTAGAGTGACACTCTTGTTCGGGATGAATATCTTGTTCGGCTAAAACGGCAGCCAAAATGGATTCTTGACAATTTATAAAGCTATTTTTGTAGCATCTATAGTATAATAGCTCTGGAAACCACTTGCCACATTGCATTACAATCTATTAATTTTAAGCATGACCACTTTTACTTTAATATAGATATATTCTTACGGTTTTGTAATAAATTAAATTTCGAATTCTTGAGGCTTTCAGAAGGTAAATTAGCGTCTGGAAGAGCAGTTCTTATTCAATATCTTATTAAGGGATGCTGACATTTCCGGCTCATAACTTTTGGACTAAGTTTAAAATATAAACTGCTAATTTACATCATAGGTATGGAATATACTATAAATCATAAATACTCTTATAACATTATAATACTACTATATATTTTGGACAGAATAGATCATAAGTCCGTTATTACATTGCATAGTGACAGTTATTGCCTGTATAAATATCTGGACAAACTTTGATTACCGATGTAGACCCAATTGTCAAAGAAAATATCGTCTTTATCTTCGTAATATTTATATTATGGAATTATCTAATGATTGATTAACAAAACTGAATATTCTTTGAAGTAAAAAGAAGATATTTATAATAAAAGCAACATAATTTAGGAAAGTAAAATCTTCTTGTACTCTATGTACAACATATCGACGATGCATTACTGTGAAAGACAGATAGGAGTGTTGGTAAAGACAGATTAGAAGGACTTTGCTTTGCTCTTTCAAATTGGCAAAGTAAGAGAAACAAAGAAAATTAAGTAGAGTTTTGGTAAACCTACACAAGTAGTGGGAGAATCTAAGGAATCAGGGACATATTACTTAGATCGAGGTCATATTTGGACTTACTATATAAATGGTAAAATGAGTTCAGAGTATAAAAAGTGGAAAAAATCTTGGAACTTGAAGACTTTTTTATCTTAGAAGGTTTAGCGAGTTCAATAATATTTTCAGATGCGAGATGTCTTCAGATGCGAGAGTCTATTAGATTTCCTGCACAGAATGCACAAACATTCTGAAAGGGTCTCTACTCAATTTCCTGCCCTGAATTATAACAAAAAGAGAGAGCGTTGAAATAAACTCGATAAAAAAGTGAGCGGCTATGTTAATCTTGTTTGGATTTTTATTTATTTATTTTTGTTATTTTTGCTACTTTACAACATTGTAGCAGCAGAAAGTTGCTTTTGTTGCGACCAGGGGAGAATAGTGAAAGCGAAACTTAATTAGCTCTGTTTTTTGTTGCTGTCTTGTATTTATCTTTTCTTTTTGGTGGATATCGCAAAGTCGAAATGTAATTGTGCAACAAAAAAGGCAACATTTTCAAAAACACAAAAACTCGCGAAACGAAAACAAAGCAAATAGCAGGGAAATAGCGTCTATTTTGTAAAAATACCGTAATGCTAAAAACAAGCTGCCAGCATTTTTATAAGCATTTGGCGGCGCTGGCATAGAACAATGCGCTCCTGCTTTGCTCCTAATGAGTTTTATGTTCTTACATTTGCTTTGTAATTCTCCAAAGATTTCCTCTTGCCATTTGTTAATGACTTGATTGTTATTGATGTTGTTGTACATATTTTTGTAATCTCAAAAAATCAACTACCGAAGTTAGCATAAAGCCAATGCGAGCACAACAATGCAACGCAGGCGTTGCTCGGGAGATATGATATATACACGTTCCTACAAACGGAGTCCCCAAAGATTATGCATCTTCAGCGGCAGCACTTCACTGCGTTCAACAATGGGGCTGCTCATCACTCATCCATATGCTCCTTCATAGATATGCGCTTAATTCTTGCTGTCATTTCATTATGCGCTGACCGCAGGAGTAGGAAACAGTACAGTTAACACTCTTTGGTGTAGCTGCTTTTTTTTAACACCCTCACACATGCACACTTTTAATTGGCAATTACATTTGAGACAAGCGTGTGGCGTTCGTGTGGTGGTGTGTGGCGGTTACAAGTCAAAATCGCCTGCAGAAACAACATTCGCCAGCAGCATTCCCATGTTACATGTTGCATGTTTACTCTAAATTCCATTTTATATTTTAACCAAAACAATTTAGACACATAGGAATTACAAATGCCACCCACACATATCCACCGCTGCTGCTGTGGTGCATGTGTTGGAAATGAAATAATTAAATTTTATTTTCTATTCGTTTTTACTCTAATGTAGTTCTCACATTTTGTTGCCACCGCTTAAATGTGTGTGCATGTTGTATATGACACTGCGAATTGCTGAAAGTACCAGCGATCGTGCCTTGGCTACACTGTCAAAACTGACCGCATTCATTTGCCCTAAATTTTATGCTTATATGTATGTATGTATGTATGCACTAGGGTGACGCTTTTATTAAATATTTTAAAGACATAACTTTGTGTAATTTGGAAACTTCTCTATTAGATCCATAATAGAAAATCTCTAAAAAACCATTTCATTTCTCAAAAATTTATTAGAAACAGGTAAAGAAGGGATAAGTTCGGGTGCAACTGAACATTTTATACTCTCACAATTTGAAATATTAAATCCGCGGAAATACATTCAGCTGTTGGCAAAGCTTTATACAAAAAAATGTTGCAAGTGAATTCAATATTCGTTGTTCAACGAAATCGGGAATGGATTAAAATCAAGTTTGGTATCTTACCAACCTATATTGACGGTTAAGTCTCACTTTGTTTTATTACTTTAATTTTTTCGCATCAACGAAATTTATGTTACGATCATTCTTAAATTCGAACGATTTTCGACTCGCCTTGCACTCCTGCTCTCTGAGAGCACTTGTCAACAACTCGGTCGCAGCAGAGTGAAAGCAGACTGTCTACTTCGCAACGTTATGGAAGGCATACACGCAACAATTATTGTACCAATTTCATCGAATTGTACAACTGATTGCTACGTATATGGGGCAGTTGTATGAGTTGTACCAACTGATTGGATGAAAATCAAAATTTTTTAATATTTTGTCAAGTTGGTTGTGTTAGTTGGATCGTGTGTGGGTTGGTCGTGCGATTTCAAACGATTTCGCCATTTTATTTCGGCTTTTTTTATTTATTTTATTTTCGGCTTTATTTCAAAGAGAGCGCGTCATTTATACATAATAAGTAAAGCAACAACTTCCGAACTCATGTTTAAACAACGAAGTGAATATTCAAAATGAAGTTGGCCTCAAAATTGTTTTAAAAGTTGAGTCGTATGTAGCGACAAGGGCAACGGCAATATCTAGCCCAACTCAATCAACCAACTGCGTGTATGCCTTCCATTACAATCGACCAAAACACGTGCGTGATGGGATAGATACTGAGAGTTGAAGAGGGAAGCGAGACGAATTTGTAGACAAAAAATGAGAGAGACCAAAATGCGTGAGTACGAAGAGCTTGACAAGCTGGCCAACAGGGGTAATGCTCGAAAATTCTACGAAAAGGTGTCGCGACTAACATAACCAGACCGAAGTATACTCTTGTAGAATCCCCAGAGCTGATTTAGTAGCTGATGCCCAGAGTATACTAAAATTATGCAGGGAACACTTCTCCGTCCTGCTGAATGTCAGTAAACGTATAAGTCCAGTAGAAGGCGTACCAGATTCCCCAATCGATGACGATAGAGCAAACGTTCCATTGCCCGACCTTATAGAAGTTTGAATAGCAATTACCCGTCCGTAGAACAACAAAGTGACGAGGTCCAATGGATTGCCGGCCGAGCTATTCAAATACAGATAAGGCAACAGCTTTTTTGTAGAATATGGTCAGATGTAAGCAAGCGGAACGATTGGAATTTAAGTGTCCGCGGCCCGATCCAAAAAAGGGAGACCCCACAACCTGTGCCAACTACCATGGTGTTAGCCTCCTCAACATCGCATATAAGGTTCTATAGAGCGTATTGTGTGAAACATTAAACCGTCAACAAACTGATTGAACCTTGTCAGTGTGGCTTTAGACCTGAAAAATCAACAACTGTCCAGATTTTCACCATGCATCTTGGAAAAGACCCGTGAAAAGAGAATCGAGAATCGATTTCTAAGCTGCTTTTGACAGTACGAAAAGGAGCTGCCTTTATGCCGCAATGTCTGAATTTGGTATCACCAAAAGCTCCGTCAGGATCGGGAAGGACCTCTCCGAGCCGTTCGATACCAAACGAGGTTTTAGACAAGGCGACTCCCTATCGTACGACTTCTTCAACTTACTTCTAGGGAAAACAATTCAAGCTATAGAACTAAACAGAGAGGGTACCATCTTCTATAAGAATGTAGAACTGCTGGCGTACGCCGATGATATTGATATCAATGGCCTTAACAACCGCGCCGTTAATTCTGCTTTCTCCAGAATGGATAAGGAAGCGAAGCAAATGGGTCTGGTGGTTAACGACGGCAAGACAAAATATCTCCTGTTACCAAACAAAAAGTCTCACATCATTGTTGACAGTCATAGTTTCGAATTCGCAGTTAATTTCGTCTATCTTGGAACCAGCATTAACACCAACAACAACGTCAACCTCGAGTTGCTACTTCGGACTAAGTAGGCAATTGAGAAGTAAAATCTCCTCACGACGAACAAAAACAAAACTCTATAAGTCACTCATTATTTCTGTCCTGCTATACTGTGCAGAGGTATGGTCGATGACAACATCTGATGAGTCAATGTTACGAAAGATTCTTTGAAAGAAAGTCCTTTGCGCGTTGCCACGGCAAATATCGAATTCGATAGAACGATGAGCTGTATGAGATATACGATGACATTGACATAGTTCAGCGAATTAAAAGACAGCGGCTGCGCTGACCTAACGAATGAATGAAAATACTTTAGCTCTGAAAGTACTCGACGCAATACCGGCCGGGTGAAGCAGAAGAAGAGGAAGACTTCCACTCCGTTGGAGGGACCAGGTGGAGAAGGACCATGCTTCCGTTGGAATCTTCACTTACTGTTTCTACTAAAGAAAAACTATCTCAAAAGGATGGAAAGTTTTTTGAACGCCTTTCAATTGAGACTGGCCAGGAACGATTCTTTAATATATGGCTCAAGCAGCTCACGACTTATGGTTTTAGAACAAATATCCCCTTGGTAACCAAAAAACGTATGTTAATTAATGAGATTGGGTCAATGTAAAAATGAAAGTTTGTAGTGAATGTCATATGAACTGTTAAATCAAGTTTTCTTTTAAATAGTATTATTATTATTTTCAACTCCATCAGCTTCGAAAACTTATTCTGTTATTTATCGTTATATATAGGTACTTCAATTTCTAGTGTACTAGGAGACTCTGCATAACCTAATAAATTAGCATGGGTATAAATGCGTGAAATATATCGTCACTTAAAATGCAAAAAACAAAGTTCAAAATTGAGTTTGAGATTACATATGTGTCACAAATTTTAAGCTTCTGCGCTCAGAAATACCCAAGTTATATTGAAAATTCAAAAAAACGTATCATGAACTGCTTGATTTCGTTAAACAAAATAACGTAACATCATAAGTTAGCTATGATTTATTCTTTATATTTTTTCATTGGTTATGTTTAATGTGCCTTGGTTAGGTTAATTTAAATGGCTGATCAAAGACCGCACTTGCTAGTCTTTGTGAGGCCATGGAAATATAGAACTCCTGTGTGCGAACTATAAATTATCGAAACGTTTAATTTCCTTTCCCGCTGGCTCGGTGGGGTCTGAAGATATGCGCTCCCAATGTTTAAGTTTTGACCTCTCAAACGCGAACAGTTAAGAAGGAAGTGTTGAGTTGTTTCCACCTCATCTTCTTCCATACAGCTTCTACAGATGACGTTTGGTAGGACTCTCGCTTTACTGCGGGGACACCAATAAGGCAATGGCCTGTTAAAAGCCCCAAAACTAGGGAAGGGCTAGCCTTACTGAAGCAAAGAGATCACTAGATACCTTGCGATCGATCTTGTGCGATAGCGCATGTAACAATGGTGGCACAGCACTGACCAAGCTTCCGCGATGCCCAGCTATTCAGTAGTAGTATAAGGGAGCACCGATCCGCTCCCATTCTATCGATAGCGGTTCTAGGTTGCCTTTTCTTGCTAGCTCATTAGCTTTACGGTGCGATTACGCTGTGGTCTGGCATCCATAGTCTTATCACACTCGATGCTATTGATAGCGAAGTTAGGCACTCTTTGAGAAATTTAGATTGATCATACGATATTTTGTTTCAGGAATGAAAATTCAAAATAACGTAAGACATCTACTATAAAATTTGCTTTATTTTTTCTTTATTTTTTATCTAAAATATACTTATGGTTTCATGTTAATTCAGATTTGAAAATTTTGTTTCAATATCTCAAGTGTTTTTTTATACGTTTTTTTGCTTCTACTGTAAACCTACGAAAAGTGTTGTTACGTTATTTTGAATTTCAGGTGACGATATGTACATTCACTGCATCTAAAACTAGGGCTGCAGCCACATTTGTTATTGAGGCTTATGTCGTAGGATTATGGGAAAGGAAAAATGAATGTTATTCACACATAGCAGATACGCTGAACATCGAGAGAATTATTTAAGATGGCATCACTAGAATTAAATCTATCGATTTATTTGAAAACCTTGTTTTCTTGTTCCGCATTTATTGTATTTTCCGAGTCTGGGCACCAGCGATTTTTCCTGCTCTCACACCTGAAAAAAAGATCACTGGAAAGAAATTCGAATTTATTTTGAAGCAAAAGTGTTGGTATCTTCGTAATAATGCATGTGGAATTATAAAATGAGCTCCGCGAAAAAATGCTTTTTCGGAAGTTTGCTAAAGCGGTGGTTCATTAACTAAAGTTTTCAGCTGAGTATTTTTTGTCAGTTTAAGTATCTTATTTGAGATTAACACCTTAACATCTACAGCTCGGAATGGAGCATTTATAACAAATACACGGTTATGCAAGGGGTAGCTGGTAGAATAATGTCAGTGGACACCTTCCGCATAATTTCATATGATATCGAACCAAAAATAGTTTCGTTAAAAGTTTTACAGACGAGCAACACAAAAGAAAGTGTGGATTAGCGCCTACAAACCCAGCTATGTATGACTAGTAAACGTTTCCCTACAGGGTCACCTCCGGACCAACACTCAAAAGCATATCCAGACACATAACACGTATACATGTTGATGGTACACACATTTACTCGCATTTGCCTGTTCATGTTTAAGCCTCGTTTACATTTATCTCTTAAACGCTGAACAAAACGCAATCGCGTAGCGTCGGACAATTGTTGAGCTAACACAAAAACTCAAAAAAACTATTAATGATAACAGTAGTTAGGAGTATATGTACGCATAGCATTTGTTGCACGCCACAATGTTAACCAAATAGTGTGATACGTAATGCCATGATAATGTTGGTATCAGCAGTTTGTGGCTGCTCCTGGGTGCAGAAAAAAACAAAAACAAATCCATACATAGGTAGCAAAATAGTAGAAATTAACACTTTTGTGTCATGTCAAGACACAACCGCATATTCTATGAGTATATACTTACATACATCTTCGTCATTGACTATTTGTCATTTTAATTGGAAGTAATAGATAATAACGGGTGATTTTTTTGAGGTTAGGATTTTCATGCAGTAGTATTTGACAGATCACGTGGGATGTCAGACATGGTGTCAAAGATAAAGATGCTCAGTATGCTTTGACATTTCATCATGAATAGACTTACTAACGAGCAACGCTTGCAAATCATTGAATTTTATTACCAAAATCAGTGTTCGGTTCGAAATGTGTTTCGCGTCCGTGTCCGATGAGCGATGAGGCTCATTTCTGGTTGAATGGCTACGTAAATAAGCAAAATTGCCGCATTTGGGGTGAAGAGCAACCAGAAGCCGTTCAAGAACTGCCCATGCATCCCGAAAAATGCACTGTTTGGTGTGGTTTGTACGCTGGTGGAATCATTGGACCGTATTTTTTCAAAGATGCTGTTGGACGCAACGTTACGGTGAATGGCGATCGCTATCGTTCGATGCTAACAAACTTTTTGTTGCCAAAAATGGAAGAACTGAACTTGGTTGACATGTGGTTTCAACAAGATGGCGCTACATGCCACACAGCTCGCGATTCTATGGCCATTTTGAGGGAAAACTTCGGACAACAATTCATCTCAAGAAATGGACCCGTAAGTTGGCCACCAAGATCATGCGATTTAACGCCTTTAGACTATTTTTTGTGGGGCTACGTCAAGTCTAAAGTCTACAGAAATAAGCCAGCAACTATTCCAGCTTTGGAAGACAACATTTCCGAAGAAATTCGGGCTATTCCGGCCGAAATGCTCGAAAAAGTTGCCCAAAATTGGACTTTCCGAATGGACCACCTAAGACGCAGCCGCGGTCAACATTTAAATGAAATTATCTTCAAAAAGTAAATGTCATGAACCAATCTAACGTTTCAAATAAAGAACCGATGAGATTTTGCAAATTTTATGCGTTTTTTTTTTTAAAAAAGTTATCAAGCTCTTAAAAAATCACCCTTTATATAGGCAGCTTGGGAAATATTTATAATGTAGAGTCAAATTCAGTTTTATTAACTGTAAATAAGTCAACTAAGATAAGTCAGATTCTCCCTTTGTAACCACTTAGTGACATTTTCATTTATTACACAGTCAAACATCTTGGATGTCGGCCCTCCGCTGAACCAGGCGAATTGTCTAGAATTAATATTAGCGAAGTCAGCATATTTTCAATAGGTTCACAGCTCTTTTTTCATACAAGTTGATCTCTTGATCCATACCTTGAAGATCTGATAATCAAATTTAACAAAATTCATGTTTTAAGGGTAAATCGGATCACCAGCATCATTTTTTGAGGAAATATGGACTGTTGATTTATTGCGAAAACTGTATGTAGTACGCTTTCAATTTACGATCTCGACGTAAAATGCGCCAAGTCGTTCCATACGTCAGTCCGAGTTGCTGCGAACTGCGCCGGGCCGACTCTACACAGTTTTCGTGTACACTCTCAGCTACTTCTGCTATATTTTCTGCACGTGGTCTATTCGGTGAAATATTATCCCATAATGAATGCTGGGTCTCGAGATGGGTGAAAGTGTTGCGAATAGTGCGCCGATTATGTTGACCATAAGTAGAGTGAAGCGCGCGAAACACATTCTTTGCAGAACATGAATTTTCGTAATAAAGCTGAACGATTTGTAAACGTTGTTCAGGGGTAAGACTTGACGCAACTCACGCCGGATCTGTCAAAAGAAGGTTATTATAAAAAGTACCTCTGCTTTGATCACCCGCTATTTGCCAATGTTACGAGTTATCGAGCAGTATGAGTAATGAAGACACAATGTAATACTCGTTTTTGCCAGGCACGAACGATTCGTGAAAACTTAATGAAAACGTTTGGTTGAGAACGAGTGAACGAGGGTACCAAATCACTTATGTACATACATTGATAAATGCATTTTGAATGAGTCGTTCAAGGAATCAAAAACTCTTTAAAAAAATTAAGAACTGTTTTACACGTGCAGTGAGAAAGCCAGAATGTCAATAGGGTGATGTACTTCGCTCTTTCTATTCATAATGCTAGCAAAATAAAAGCCAATTTCGGATTTGAAAGCGTTAAATTACCCACAGACATTTATTTTAACCTGAAAACAGGGCTGGGATTGTCAAGCTACATATTTTATTTATTTCTTTATTTTTGTTTGTATCGGAGCCATATGTCAACAGAATACTTCGATAAATGCGCCTATATTTAAACACACGTTGGTTGAAAAAACGCCAGTCCCACTGCGTAGACAATTGTGTAAGAAACATTGCAAGCGTCCAAAACGCTTCTAAATGCTGAAATTCAACGGTTCCAATACACTATTATCTTTATTTGTATTTTTTCAGTTGCCACATTTGGTGTTATGATGATTTTGACCTAAAATATTTGGGTTGGGTCAAAATTTGAATTTGATGTTTACTCGTTTCTTTTTTTGCTGTTTCTTGCTGCTGGCGTTCAATAATTGAACATTTTTTTGCTGTTGTTGTTACATTTTCTTGTCAACATATGGCGGTCGTTGTCGCATTTGCCTTTTGCTTCTGTTTCTCAGAAATTCACAAACACACACACATATTATATGTTACACTCATATCTGAGAATGTATTGACACATCGTTTATATAAACCAAAGGTGAATTATTGAGTTTATTTGCTTATTGACGACTGACGATTTGATTTGCATGCGATTTTGCCCGTTTCAGCGGGAATACGAAGCGTGTGACATTATTTTATTTTACACCTTAGTTGTGATGCCACCACATATGCTAATACACACACACATTCAGTGCATGTGGAGCAATGGATTTAATTAAACAAACCTTCGGTTCGCCCATCGGGTGCGTTGTTGTGTGAAAAGAATTATACAGTTACGCATTTTGACCGTTTCGCTTGCCAAATCTGAGGAGTTCGATTTTGAAGTGGGCTCGCCATTGATGTGATCACTTCACTCGCTGTAGTTGAACAATTGGTGCCTGCGCCTGTAAGCTAAGTCATTTAGTTAAGTAGGAATTCTAAATTCGAACAAAAGCTGACAGAAATACATACACACATATGTGACACAAGTTATGACGAAAGAGAAACATTTTATTTTGACGCTTTTAAGAAACGTGAAGGTAGACAAGGATAGCTTTTGTCAAAATATCAACTGTTCGAAAGCATATGGCTGGGGGCTGAACACTGACTGCTCTGCATCATACATATTCATTCACGGGTGTACATATTTGTCTGTTACTTCTTGTTTACCAGCAATGATCAAGTTGTCATCACTAACCCTTGCATTTGAACGAAAATTATCATGAGAATGTGCCATATTCTTATCATTATTCGTTTGTAGGTTTGCTATTGCTGTTATTTTCGTTAGAAACAAACAATACTTTTACTTATTGCCATTTAGCTAGATTCCGATAATCTGGTAATTGAGTAAATACTTCCATTGCTTGTCTTCACGCATTTCATTTTCATTTTCATTACGGGCTTACTGCCTTGCAATGGTTCATCGCGCATTCGTCATAACCCGCTCCACTTCTTTAGCCTCGATTTATAGTTCTTAGCTTATGTGCAGGCTGTCCGCTGCTTTCAGTGCAATTGATTTCTTATCGCTTTTCTCTTGTTTCCCTTGAAACGTCGAAGTTTATTCAGCTGAAAAAATATGGCAATAAAAATGACTAAAATCAGATAACATTAAATAACGCTGCTATTGATACGCGTTATGACGGTTTAATGAGCTCCCAAATAAGTTTGCTTCTTTACACTATTATGCGTTCATAAAGGAAAGATTTTTAAACTCTCCATTAATGAAATGCTGAAAAACATTCTCAGTGAGTGGGAAACGTAAATAACTTCATACATTATCTGCTTTATAAAAATAGCCGATTTAAGTTAAGGAAAACGTAGGAAAATTACTTTCTCTTATTAGTAAAGGCTTAAACACTTTTCAAATGATCCCCAGCATACTTCTCTAATGTTAAAGTTACAAAATTATAACACTTTACTTGGCCTTTATAGAGTTCCGTGCCACACTCACTTTCTCCACATTTTAAATCAAGTCGCTGACATTTAATTGCTATATTTTATTATTAATGTTTTTCAATTTCTTACAGCTATGTAATACTCATTTTGGTGTTTTCAAAATGTACTGCAGACCAAATTTGTTCGACAGATTTTGCTTCACAAAAACAAAGCCCTCAAATTACTATTCTTCTGCCAATTCATTACTGAAACATATTTCCTTATTTACGAGGGTTCTTCTGTCGCCGGCTTGCAAAAAAATTTGTATAACTTTAAAGAAAGCATGAAAGAAGCACTACTTGAATACCCCACATTTGTATCTACATATAATATTTCTAAGTGTTCATTGCAGAAGTATATTATTATATATAAGTATATTTTATAATTATGAAGTTGTGACCTGTTCATAATAAGCTTGCTATATGTTGTTGCAGAGTATAATAGTTTTGTTCAACTAACGGTTGTTGGTATCACCTCAAACTAATCGAAATAGATATATGTAGAGTATATACATACATATGTATATGTAAAAGACCAGTATTACGTACAACTTGAATTTCGAGTGACTGTCTAACAGTCCATCCATCCGTCCATCTGTGCAAAAGATAACTGAGTAAAAATTGCGATACTTTGATGAAACTTGGTACACATGTTCCTTGGTGCCCAAAAAGGGTTGGTAGATGGGCGGAATCGAATCATTGCCAAACCCACAAAACGTAATTAATTTAAAACCTATTAAGTGACATAATAAAACTCCACAATAAAATTAAAAGTTGTTATTTAGTACAACGAATTGCATTTGAAAGGGATATTTATGGCTGAATTTCTGTTTTCCTTGAGGGGGCGATGACCACCCTAATGTGCATATCTCCTAAACATTCAAGCTATAATATCATTCCAAATCATTCTGTAAAAACGGGTGAATTCGAATTATAATCCCGTCCATTTCTCGTAAAGCAGTTTTGTTAAAAACTTCTAAAAAGGCGATAAATCTATAACTGAATGCGCCAGGGACATAAAATTTTACAACTAAAATGGATCCAAAGGCTTTATATAAGCCGGTGTTAAGTCTGGACGATGGGCGTGGCACCGCCCACATTTAGGTGAAATCACATATCTCGGGGCCTGCTCGGTGGATGTAAACCAAATTAGGTGGATATTATTATCCTGATAGACCCATAATATGCTTTAAAAATGGGCGAAATCGAAAAAAAATTACCTCTAATTCCTTTATAACATAATTTTAAATTCCTTCTCATACTTTCACTTCTCAGTATACAAATCAAGTACAAATGAATATATCAAGATAAAACTTTATACCAATAGTGCCTTTAAGATATGCCACCTGATGACCAAATCTGTATAAATCGAAGTAAAACTTTTTAAGCCCTCAAATACTGAATATGTGGAAACCATTTCCTATTGCGGGGTTAATGGGGTGTAGTTACGCTTCTGAGTATACAGTTTCAGTTTTAGAACGCAATTTTTACTCTTCCTCTTTGCGCACACTAAAAACGTGAGCAACTCTTGAATAAGGTGCGGAGTCTAGGGTAATTAAGGTTACCAGGCTTAAAGAGAGGGAGCTTCAGCGCAGTCACTCCGAGAAATTCGGTTTATGGGATCGCTGGTGTCTAATTGCAGCGTCTGTTCACCAGAGAGACGGCTGCGCGTGGACGTCGGTCTTGAAAAAAGCCGCTAAATATACAAATGTATACAAAACACTATGCTCCTTGCCTAGCAAGATTGTGCGCCGCCACGCAGAAACCCTTTCCAATGTAAATTCTTTCGCAACATTTAAAAACAAAGTTTTTGCAACTCAAACTATTTCTCCGCCTTTGATACTTGGAAGTTGCAAAAGTGTGAAAATTCGGTAACACGTGAACTAACGTCTTCCTTACTTGGTGTAGAATTTTTTTTTTAATATGACTCACAAATCACTGATTGAGAGTTCCAGAAAGAGTTGATGGCCAAAACTCTCATTAGAGATTTGTCATAATGCAGCTAAATAATTTTAAACACAAACAATAACAATGTACATAAATGAATAATTCATAAAAAAAGACTGCCTCATTTTATTATTTACTCATTTGATTTAGTGAGTTTACATTAAGTGTTTCCTCTCATTATAAATTCAGTGATCTTTATGTTAGGAACCACAAATATAATATGTCAAACATTTGATAGCGATAAGAAAATAATTTACTCAGTTTTGAGAGCGAGAAATATATTTAGGAATAGTTTAAATCGTTGACAGGTCTACCTGTACATGAAATTCTTAAAGACAGGAATCGACAAGTTAACTGATTGTTTTTTTTAGTTTTGAAACAAAGTAGGTTACCCTAAAGAGAAGTAAGATATTACCTTAAAAGTAGTACAGTAACGAAGGCTCCAATTACCAATGAACGCACTCCCTACTACTTATACATATGTACATATATTGTATCCTTTTGTTGCCTAATTCCAGGGTGATTATGTATGCGTCTCGCCTCAGAACATTATGGAATTGAAGCTTTTTTCGGATTCCGCCTTCGCTTTGGTAGAATACGGTTGTTACAAAAAAAAAAAGATAAAAATGTTGTGGTGTCAGAACATTACCACAATATGGAGCGCCAGGCTTTCTAAATTGAATTTGCAGTACTCTAATATATGTAGATTCTTTTAACTATTATATAGGGTATGTAAAATATGAAATCTACATTATAGGTTGGTAAGGCTTTTCTACTCTAATGTGCGGTTCAACAACATAATATCTCTTACTAAAATGTATCTGAGCCTCTTGAGGGACATCTATTGTTTACAAAGTCCTTATTTTACGTTGCTATTCTCACCTGTAGATAATAGACTATTTTAATCTTGAACATTCTTCGGCATTTAATCTTTAATTATCTCTTTAAAATGTTAGTCGCGGCTACGTCTCAGGTGGTCCATCCGTTGAGTTCAATTTTCAATGACTCGTTCGAGCGTTTCGACCGGTAACTGGCGAATGACACGCGTGATGCTTTTCTTCATGGCCTAAATAGAAGCAGGATTGTCCACATAGACTTTAGACCTTACATATCCCCATACGAACAAGTCTAACGGTGTGGTATGTGAAATTATCTGATCACCGAAATGTTCTCTCAATATTGATTGAATTGAATCCAAATGTCGCCGAGATCACGCTTCAATTTCAGGCATCAAATAGTCGGTTATCATGGCGCGATAACGGTTGCCATTGACGGTTATATTCTTACCGGCATCATTTTAGAAGAAATATTGGTCGATGATTAATGCACCGGCCCACAAACCACAGAACCGTTTTTTTTTCTGGATGAAATATCAGCTATTGAATCCCCTCAAATTGCTTTTTGTCCCAATTGAGAATAGAACGCTCACTAGGCCTCTACTTGGATCACCCGTTAGGTGTTTTCGTAGACACTAAACAATTATACGAAAGTTAACGAAATTAAGATAATTGCTTGTTGTTGCTTTTTTGCACTTTTCATTCCAGTGAAAAAATGTACGTGTCTTATTACAAAGGTCTATTGTGAACATTATTCATTGACCTCTAAAATTAGCTTCAAATCGAATTCGTCATTACGGTACCGAAGTGCAGCTGCACTTTAATATTGACTAAAATGCATTAATGCAATACGAACCGAACATTCATACGTTATAACATACACACACATACATATATTTATACGTGAAAATTTGATTCTTGGAGGTATTGACTCATCCGCGCACAAACACACACGAGCACACAATTGCCACTGCGATAAGAAAATAATATGATGACAATGGGGCGGTCAACGCTTGTAGCCAATATGCATGCATATAGTACTTACAGCAATGTGTTCATATGTATGTAATTTTATTCGATTAGATTCAAGAAACATTTGTTGACTACGGAAATGTGGCTCGAAACGGAAATCTTATCTACCGAAAATGCAAAATACGAAAAAAACATAAACAAGCGTGTGGAAAAATCTTAATAGGAAACATGTACACGCATACATACATACATATGTATATGACCAGGCCAGTAATTACTCAGAGGAACATGACATTTTTTTGCTGATTCCCTTATGCTCAGCCATAAAAACATTTATTTGTAGTCCCGGCAATCGACCATGTGTGCTCCAAAATTGTGACTGTTCCGCACTTTATAAATGGTTTTCTCTATCAGCGTCTTTCATTGCCAAAGTTTGACTTTTACGTATTAATATGCATTAACGAACATTTACATACGCTGTCGGCACATACCCGGTAGGGAAATTTTTCCCAAAGCGGTTTTCAATAATCATAATAAAATTGTAATATACATATGCTTTGTATACATACATATGTATATGTGTGTAAAGCAGAAAATAATAAGTCATTTAACTAAAGTGGTCAATCTTATTTCAGCCGCTGAAAATTTATTTTATTAAATTATATATTGTACTAAAATAATATATAAATAATGTTGGTACCATTTATAAGATTAAAGAGTGGAGTATGGTAAGTTTGTGACAAATGCAAAGTGAAATCTCTAGAAAATTAAAAATTTTCTTAAAAAACTCTCTTCAAAATAAAAACGTTTGAAAATGAACTTTTTCATTCTTTTTGTATTATTTTAGATTAAACCCCAATTTTTTAAATAAGTTAATAAACCGCTTAAATTAAAAAAAATATATATTCCTTCTAGTAGTAAAATGCTGGTAGAGGTTAAAAAATCGAGGTGAGCCAATTTGTCTTTAAGGCGAATAAAAGTGTAAGCCTTTTTTTGGTAATAGTAATTTTGACAAAATTTCCTACAGGGCAACTACGCATTAGCCAGTTAGCGTCGCTATCGCCAACGCCTTTTTGACATCGCTGCCGTCCGTTGATTTTGCTCATTTGGTTTTTAATGCATATTTACGAGTATGTAAATGCATAAATAGCAACAACAACAACGCCATACATAGTAAATGCAATGACAAACTGCAGCTAAATGCGTTATAGATAATGCCAACGGCAATACGGTGGTGACAACAATAACAAACCAAGAAGCAACAAGAGAGCGATCGATCGCGAATACGCCAGCAGTGACGGCAGGCGAAGCCAATGGCAACGACAGTGGCAAGAGTCCAACGAACGCCGCACAAATCGTATTGAATGCAGTCAACAACAACCGTATCAAGAACATGACAACGCGAGCACAACAATAGCCAAGCAACAACAATTATGTTTTGTAGACGACCATAGACGGCGTCTCAATGAGCTGACGCATAAAAAAAATGCATGCGACGCTTCATTTTCATAGCAGTGCATCGCAAATGACGATAATAAATGAACTTTGACATTAATTTCCAAAGCAATAACAACAAACAACAACTACAACTAATAAGTATACGAAAGGTGGCAACAAGCGCATGAGAATGAAGACGTTCACATTTAGCCATTAAAGAGCGAAAAATAATTTTAATGTGATTTTTACTCAAGTAATGTCACAAATCACTATAAAACCTTTCAGAAGTGAGGATTTTTTTTAAGTTTACTGCACGCAAGGACTAGATTATAATGCAAATCTTTTAGCTAATTTTTAACGTCTTAATAATTCTTATTATATTTAATCAAATTTGGAATATTATTGAAAATGAGTGATAATATTGGAGACTTATTTGGCAGATGTAATATTATAGGGCTCTGGCCAGTGGCGTGTAGAAAGGAAATTGGTACGACCTACCAAATTAGCAGCCGTCTTTAAGAGGTTATGTTCACATAGAATATTAAAAAAATCGATTTTTTTATTTTATTTATGTACCTACATATGTACATACATATATTTAAAATACACAAAGTAAATTTCAATTCATTCCACTGAACATATTCGAAGTTACAAGCAAGATTGAAAAGTCGATTCAGAATGCTCGGAAGTGCATTCCAAACTTTGAATGCTTTTTTCTCAAAATGGTGTTTTCAAAGTCGGTGACCAAACATTACTGGTAAACGGCTAAACCGATTGGTCTCAAATTTTAGCTTCTTAAGCATCTTTTCTAGTACTTAATATAATTTTCTTTTTATTAAATTAAAAAATATTTTTTTATAAACTATTTAAGTCGTAATTTTGGTCAAAAATATTTTTTTTTTTAGAAACCGCCATTTTGACAAAAAATTTTATTTTGCTTATCCTCCAATTAACTACTAGATTTAAGATTACTTTAACGAAATCTGTTTGTTTTCTTTTTAGTTTGAGAGTACAGAGTTCAGACATATGGTGGTCACCGCAAAACGCCTTTTTTGAGAAGAGATCAGATAAAATTCCTTTCCAAATAAATATTTTTAGTAATACTAAGTCTTAAAACACAGTTAAAAGATACCATAATATGTATAAAAAATTTTGAAAAAAAATACATGCGAAAGCAATGCAAACAAGTTTAAATTCAAAAACAAAGATATTATACAACTTATTTTCAAACAGCACTCACATTCTTTACAATGTCTCATCTAGACATTGCACCTTTATAAATAGGAGGTTTGTGCTTGAGGTCAAAGAGAGACTTTTTCAAAAATGTGATTTTGAGAATTCTACTTTATCTATAAAAAAAAAAAACTATGACCATAGCTGTCTCCGATTCGCTATTTCTCTGCACGATATCCTTTTGCACTACTCTCTTGTTAAAAAAAAGTACATGTAAAAGCAACAATAAAGTGATCAAGGCGAATTTTTACAAGAGATACCTATGATACCTTATCAAAGTGGTTTAACCTCTATCTTCAATGCTATCAACTTTTGTTTCGCATAATTTAGACGATTTCTGCTATTGTGTATGGCTAAAATGACAAATTATTCTCGAAAATGAAAATCGAATATTTTGTTTTTTATTTTTAGAAACTTTAGGCTAAATAAATTATAATTGTTCATAGTAACCAAAACTAAAAAGTTACTAAAACGCTTTTTGATGCTTAAAGAAAAATGGCTTCATTAAAGAGAGGATCAGAGCTGCGCATGCGCCAGAGCGTTTGATTGAGCATCTAGTATAGTTTGTTCGAGATTTCTGTTAAAAATTCGGCGAATCCAAAACAGCTAAGTTCGTACCTCCCAAGTCTGCATGCCTCTGACGCTGATCTCTAGATTCTTTCTACCCTTTATTCATTTCAGAAGTTTTCGTTTATAATATCCACTGCATAGCAGGGTTCTGGCCCTAGCAGCCTAGTGGTCACAACAGAGCGGGCTAATTCGTTGACCGTTTCTATCAATTAAAGGGCTCGACTCTTATCTCTTGTCACATATGTTGAATGTGCTGTCCTCTATAACATCTGTAGAATGTAGTATATTCTAAGTTCGACCACAGTCTTTCTCGTTGGTTGTCATCATTTAAATTAAGGAACATTTTAGGAGAGATGACAATCGTTTTTCGTTATCATCTGTTGGATTGTATACCAGAGAGCTATTGGAACTTTACACATTTTCGTATGTGATTTTATGTACGACTACTTTGAGTTGGTTAGATGCTCATAATTATACATCAATGCATACATATATGTATATGACTATTACTGTACGTAACTTGGTATAGAAAACATTTTACTCTCCACTTTTAGTATAAAATTTATATATAAAAGCTGCTTTTCCGTCATATACTTTGATTTAATTAGCCGCATCGAACATGGTGAACAGACGCTGAACTGGATTCGGGGTCGGGTCCGTCCCGCCTGAACTGCCGATATCGGACCACTATAACATATATCTGCCATACAAACTGAACGATGGTATGTACGGAAAACTTTCGCATTTGACGTGGTATCTTCACGAAATTGGTATAAGTTATTGTTTAGAGAAATAATGTAATATCGAAAGAAATTGTTCTTACAAACCGAACGTTCGGAATCAAGGGCTTGTATGGAAAACTTTCGCTTTTGTCGTGGTATCTTCATGAAATTTGACATTGATTATTTTCTATAATATAATCTCCGAAAAAATTGTTCAGATCGGATTACTATAGCATATAGCTTCCATACAAACTGGACACATAGTTACTAAAAGAAATAAACCTCTGAAGGGTACATTAGCTTCGGTGCAGCCGAAGTTAACGTTTTTTCTTGTTATATTACACAACATGACCATGCATGTTACGGGAGCCCAAAAAATAAGGTGACATTGTATTTATTTTTAAAATTCTTTATTTATTCTTCCAAATCAATTTCATCCCCTTCAAAGTAATCCCCTCCCCATGCAATGCACTTATGCCAACGAATTTTCCAATCTTCGAAACACTGGTTGTAGTCACTTTCCGGGATGGCCTTCAGTTCCGTCTTCGCTGCGGCTTGAATCTCCTCTATCGTATAAAAACGGTGTCCCCGGAGCGGTTTTTTGAGCTTGGTGAACAGCCAGAAGTCGCACGGCGCCAGATCAGGTGAATACGGTGGTTGCGGAACGATATGGGTTGTGTTTTTGGGGAAATGATCACGAATTACGAGGGCAGTATGGGATGGTGCATTATCGTGGTGTAAAAACCAAGAATTGTCTTTCCACAATTCCGCCCTTTTTAGGCGGATAGCGTTACGAAAACGACGCATAACGTTCAAATAATATTCCTTATTGACTGTTTGACCAGTTGGAAGGAATTCATAATGCACAACACCACGATAATCGAAGAAAACAGTCAACATGACCTTGATTTTTGAGCGACTTTGGCGCGATTTTTTTGGTCTCGGCTCTCTTTCGGCACGATATTCGCTCGATTGATCAGTTGTTTCGGGGTCGTAAGCATAGATCCAAGTCTCATCGCCAGTTATAATGCATTTCATGACACCCTGGTAGTCGGAAAGCATCGTTTCACACACTTCAACGCGCGCCTTTTTTCCAAAAAATTCAATGTTTTCGGTACCAGTCGAGATTTGCCGTGCTTGAGGCCCAAAACATCCTTCAAAATGGTATTGGCTGAGCCTTTCGATATGCCAACTTCATCAGCAAGGTCTCTAATTGTTAATCGACGGTTTTCAACACCAAATTTTTAATTTGTTGAACGTGAGCTTCGTTGGTTGAGGTTGATGGTCGCCCTGGACGCTCTTAGTCTTCGACACGTTCACGGGCTGCTTGGAACTCACTATACCACTTGTAAACATTTTTTTAGACACAGCCTCATCACCAAAGGCTTTCTGCACCATTCTCAATGTATCCGCAGCAGAAAATTGATTCCGTAAACAAAATTTAATGCAAAATCTTTGCTCAACAAATTTCGACATCGCAAAAAACGAAGAACTCACTTTTAGCAGCTCACAAAACGAAACGTATCTCAAACACTAATGAATATTTTGACATGAAATTTGACATAAATGTGACTGACAGTATTACCAACCTAAAAGAAATAATTCTCCAAATCCTTCGACGCACGCAGTTTAAGTTCAAATGTCCCCTTATTTTTTGGGCACAGTAGTATATTTCAGAGAGGTGGTGTCAATTCGCCCACTGTCGCAGAAGTTTCAACGGTCATGCTGACTTTTATACCGCTTATGCGTTTAAACTTATTTCGCAACTAACCCTCTTTTATAGGGCTTCCGGTTATCCTGTCGACCTTCCCGGCCACTTAAAGCTCAACGACGGTGACTTTTCCCACTGGGAATTTAAAGTCCCTCCGTGCATATTTTTTTAATATTTTATGATTTTTATATTTTTTGTTTACTGTTCAAACTAAATAAATATAGTAGAAGTTTTACGATCTTGGACGTTCCGTTTACTCCTTTTACAATGCAAGCAAGGAAATAACATGTAGTTCAAGCTACCATCACAGTGTAGGAAAGATGTAATTTTTTTGCACTCTCACGCACTTGTGATTAGCAGAGTTAGGCGGTTTAGCTTCAACGCCAACATTTCCAAGTACAATGCTGTTGGCATGTGATGTTGCTCCAAAAGTATTGGCCTTCCATCTGGTCCTCAATTTAGATTTTTTATAGTTTTTAACAGCCCAGCGCTGATCATGGAGGAGTCCGGAGACCTCTTGTCTTTCCTAACTTTCTTAATGGCGGAAATAAAAGATCTATCATTCTTTATATGTACATATAAAACAAAAGCAGAAGCTATCCCTAAGTCAACGCGCATTCAAATGTTAAGCCAATTGAAAACTCTCCACCCTCGCTGCCTGTTGGATCGGAGCTCTTTGAACCAAAATTGCAGGCGAAATAGTTACGCGACACCGTGGCTCTGCTTACTTTGCCTGGCGTGACGTGCCATTTGTGTCAATTCTAATAAAACAATTCTAACATAAGTACATCGTTTACATGTGTATGAAAACATAAATTAGTTTCATGGTATGTACTATTGAACGGGCGGGAAATTGCGGCAATAATGGACGCAAATGAAATTTCATAAAACCATGTTAGTTGTTGATGACTCCACTGCTGCTGTACTTTATAGGTTTTGTTCTTGTACCAGTTGTTGTTCCACATAATTGTTGCTTTAGCTAATTCAGCAGCTGGTTGCTTGTGTGTAGGTTTCTCCACATTTGTGCCACTCTGAGTAATTCACCACACCAAAACTGTTGCAAATGCCATCAGTGTTGTTGCTGTTGGCATTGTTGCCGTTCTTGCCATATTTTACTGAAGGAAACAATCCACAAGATCCCCCGCCCGTCGCAGTTGCTCAGCTTTCTTCGCCTACTGACATTACACGTATGTATGCACACACACACTCTTACCCACACGCACATGCAACGGATTTTATAATGATAATGCCAAATGTACTATATTATAAGAATGCTGGCACTGCTAAATAACAATAACAACAACAATAAGCTCACATAACAATTGCTGTACGCGCTGGCACTTAAGAAGCCACTTCCGTTAGCAATTTACAAACGACAACATCCACACACACACACACAAATCGGCAGTGCGGTCGAGTATGTAGAACAAAAGCGGCTGGGGCTGTGGCAGTGGCAACCTCAACAATAAAAGCGTAAAGTGAGCGAATCATCTGTCCATCAGCTCGGCCGCATTAGATGCATGGATGTGGCTTATGGGCACGAAATTTTTAGCGGTCGTTGCGAAGATGAACGACGAAGGTGGTGGCGGCGTTGGCGGCGGCATAGACGCGACCGTTTCTGCCACATTAAGATCTCTTCAATTGGCTTGATTAAACGTAGAGGGCTGACGACTCATTCAAAAATAATTGTTAAAACCATTCGTGAACTCATTTCGTTGTGGGGATTGCATTTAAATTGATGAAGCATACGTTGGAATTTTATTAGCCGCAAAATATTATTGCAAAAGAGAGAATAATAATGGTATCCATATGTATGTATGAATATGTAAAAATGCATTTTCTACTTAATAATTTGATGAGAAATTTGTTGTTTTTTCCATCATTTTATTTTCGTAGATATGCAGGGTCTCCCAAAGTTAACGTAAGACTTAAAAATGCCGCCATTTCAATTATACTTTTTAGTTGACGAAGTTAAAACACTATTCCGACAGCATTTTGTATGAAATTTCCGAACTTGGCGGTCGCTATTATTATTTTTGAAATATTGTTAAATATTGAAGACATGTTGTTCTATAGCGTAACGCTAAATTTCATCGCTATTATTTCGAAAAGTGAGGTTAACGTAATACCATGTTCAGACCGAAAATTTAAAAGATTAGATTACATTTAAGCATTTCATAACCCAACAGTGTTCTCACTGCTGTTAGAAAGATCGAAAAACAGCTGTTATTGTCATTCAAGAATTCACATCGCTTAATATTTATCAAAAGAAAAGATTGTCATATAGTATTTTGAAATAAAAGCCGTCTTTTTTTTAATATTTTCCATATAATAGAAATAATGGATGCATTTTTTCATTTGTTAAGTCGATTTTCAGGTGAAATTAGATTCATTGCTTTAAAAAAAATTTGTTTGCTTACATTTTTTTCCCTTTGTAGTGTCTAAATCAGCTGTGATAATGTAACAGATTTCCAGTGCTGACAAGTAGATTCTGCAAAATCAGAGTCGCACAGAGAGATTTAGCGTGTATCAGTTTCAAATCATTTCAAACAAAGTGATTTGGAACTGTCCTTTTTGTATGGCGGAATCTTTATAAATTTTTAAGATTAGTGGGATAATCCATTCAACACCCGAAATCGTGTGATTAAGTGTCGGTCTGAACATGGTATAAGGATACACCCTAAATTACAAACATTAAATGTGAGCTAGTGCTCGCAGCTCACCTTCCTTCTCACTTCATGTTTTACGATGTTTCTTTTTTTATGGAAAACAATTAGTTTAAAACGTTTTACTTGATTTATTGTATAGTGTTCTCAAAGAACTCAAAGAACTATAATAATTTTATAAAAAGTAACAACTTGAGAGTTATATTATAAATGCTGAATTTAACTGAAAACGGGCTATCAGGAATGTCTGCAGTATCGATACTGAATCAATGGGTGTGTCACCCATACAGTCTTGCTTCTTAGTGACTCCAAGCTTCTTCAAATGGTTTATAACGGTTTGATGACTACTATGCCGGTCTCTTTCGACCAATTCAGCGATTTTATCGCAATTTTCGACGTCAAGCCTTCCGGAGCGTGGCGCATCTTCGACCACATCTACACCAGAACGAAAACGTTGAAACCATCGTTGTGCGGTGGAAATGGAAAATGTATCGGGTCCATAAACTGCACAAATTTTATTGGCGGCTTGAGATGCATTTTTGCCTTTATCGTAGTAGTACTGCAAAATATGCCGTATTTTCTCTTTATTTTGCTCCATGTTTGCGACGCTATAAACTCACGAACGGCTTAAAAGAAACGACGATCAATCAAACACGTGTTAGCGCGTGAAATGAGCTTTCCAAAAAGGTATAGCATGACCCGATGCGACGAATAAAACTAGAACTACGCACTTTCAGCGCCAACTAGCAAAAATACCGCAAGACTTTTTTGACAACCTAATATTATTAAGTATACGTAGAAATAATGGCAATGTTGGTATAGCCGTCACTTTAACTTTGTTGGTTCTCTTAGATACATAGAAAATTATGCACAGACCATACATATATGTATGTAGATCTGTAAAGTGTGGATTATGTAGCTTACTACTGGAAAAGTTTCATCCCAATGTATTTATGGATGTTTGATTTGTATAATGAAAATACACGAATCATATGGAATTGAAAGTATGGTTATATGAGAGGTAAATCATTTAGTCTATTTTCACGGTGTAAGATAGACATGACTGCGTAACCTCTCATAAATTGGTTTCTGAGGTATATGATTTCACCTGAAGGTGAGCAGTGCTGAACCCACTGTTTCTTTCCCACTATTTCGGTTGTGAAGTTTAATGCTAGGGACGCATTTATTCAGTGAGATGTCGTACTTTTAGTAGTTATGCTCATAACAGTTATATGGGGCGTGTACGAGGATATTATCTGATTATAATACTTTTCATAGCATATGAAGAGGTGCCAAAAAACTTCTCAGCAAGTTTGGTTAAGTTAGCTTCACCGGTTTGGAAGATACACATGTACATATGTAAGTATGTATTTATGTACATCATTTTGATGGCGGGCCGACTTCTCTTGGGAGATGGGAATACATACATACATACATAGTATGTATATAGCAAGTTATCTTTTGCTCAGACAGCAGTTACATACATACATATGTATGTACACACATTTACATAGGTGAAAATCCAATAAAAATTGTGGTTTTCTATAAAGTAATAAATACTGAAGACATAATCCTAGAACTATTATTAAAAACTAACAGTTACTTAATATTCAATGTACAAGTATTTAATTTTCCTGATCTTGCTAACTACATACATACATATATTTTTTCTCTGTTGAAATTAACGATTCCGTACAAGCGAAAAAAGTTGCTAGAGTCTCTTTCGCATTTTTTCGCTGCGGCTATCAAACTAGCATCAACCCTCGACTTTATTCTCACTTCGTTTAACGTCAGCAGCTAAATTCCTCGTTTCGCAGTATGAAATTAGGCCGGTCGATTGAAAATTCTCTACCATAAATGAAATGGGAGCAATAGTGCCAACAAGCACCAAGTATAACTGTACATGGCAGTGGAAAATGAGTTTTAAATATTTACTGTCGAACATTGGACCCTCTTGCGCACAAGGCTCACAACACGTTCGTACACAGTTCAACAATGTATGTATGTATATACGAAGACGACAGAAATGGTTTTCTGTATATATGTACATATTTATGTAAAATGTATGTATGTATGTATTTTTCAGTTCGTACGAAGTACTTTATAGTGTTAGTTGACTGAGACGCTGCGCAGCCAAGCCAGCTATCGTGATGGCTAAGCACACATGCGCAGCAAATGTTCCGCACGCATGAGGGTTGAGAGGGCTGCAATTGCAGTAAGCCGTTGGTAATTTGGCACGTTGACAGATATGAATGTGCTGGCTTCAGAAAATTTGGTTCGCTTCTTTTAATTCATCTCCGGAGATTTCTGGGCGCGAGTAATTCAGGCTCAATGCTTACTAATACACGAGTAAATATGTACATAATGGGTTGTCAAAAAAGTCTTGCGCTATTTTTATTGAATCAATTCGTGTGGCACCCATACATCGAGCTTCTTAGTGACTCCAAGCTTCTTCAAATGGTTTATAACGGTTTGATGACTACTATGCCGGTCTCTTTCGACCAATTCAGCGATTTTATCGCAATTTTCGACGACAGGCCTTCCGGAGCGTGGCGCATCTTCGACCACCTCTACACCGGAACGAAAACGTTGAAACCATCGTTGTGCGGTGGAAATGGAAAATGTATCGGGTCCATAAACTGCACAAATTTTATTGGCGGCTTGAGATGCATTTTTGCCTTTATCGTAGTAGTACTGTAAAATATGCCGTATTTTCTCTTTATTTTGCTCCATGTTTGCGACGCTATAACTCACGAACCACTTAAAAGAAACGAGCGCGTGAAATGAGCTTTCCAAAAAGGTACAGCATGACCAGATGCGACGAATAATACTAGAACTACGCGCTTTCAGCGCCAACTAGCGAAAATACCGCAAGACTTTTTTGACAACTAATATGTATGTATGGCTGTATAAAAAAATGGTTATACGAGGTGTGTTCAAAAAGTATCGCGAATTTTGTGTTTTTTCAAAAATTATTTATTTATTCATGAATATCTATTTTGTCCCCTTCAAAGTAATCCCCATGAGATGTTATACACTTGTGCCAACGGTTTTTACAATCTTCGAAGCACTTCAAAAAATAATTTTTTTTTTTTATCTTCTTCAGCTTCTCCTTCGATGCCGTCTTTATCTCGTCAAGAGAAGCGTAACGTCGTCCTTTCACGGGCCTCTTCAGTTTAGGGAACAAGAAAAAGTCACAGTGGGCCAGATCTGGGGAATACGGTGGCTGCGGCATCATTAGTGTGTTGTTTATGGCCAAAAAGTCGCGCACAAGCAACGATGTGTGTGAGCAGGGGCGTTATCGTGGAGCAAAAGCCAATTTTTGTTCTTCCACAAATCCGGGCGTTTCTGGCGGATTGCTTCGCGCAAATTACGCATAACTTGCAGGTAATATTCCTTATTGACCGTTCTTCCCTGTGGTAAGAACTCATGATGCACCACGCCCAAAAACGCTACTCCCTTCCTTCCCTTTCCTTCCTTAGCCAGCAAAATGTGTTAAAAGCTGAGCCCGTGGTAAAAACGCAGAAATCAACCATCTTTGTTTTTATTTCAACAATTTTGCCATTGCTCAATACGCATACATACATATATAGTTTTGTACACATCTATGTTTTCAATTACTATTTTTTATAATATAAAATATCAAAACTGAAAACAAACTATTAAAAATAGTTTTTATATTTATAAATAATAGCATTCGGCTCTGATTTTGATTTATTTTAAAGAAAATTTCCAACATATTGAAGACAACTTTTATAATTATTACAGTATATCGAGACTGGCAACACTGCGTTGTGAGAGAGCAATCAGCTGACCCATTTCTAAGGCAAAAATCCTAATGCCCTGAATTCCTACGGCATCCTACGGCAAGAGAGAAGGGAGTAGCGTTTTTGCTGTTCACTTACATTGCGCGCCCATAAGATAGGTCGAATCAGCTTACACGGGCCACGGGTCTATGTTTTTGGCTGTTTGTGCTATAACATGTATGTCTGTATATCCACAGTTATAAATTTTAATCGTCCTTTGGTTTTATTACACAGGGTTAACGAAAGCGGTTTGGTTTGGTGCAGCTCCTTCTACATCCTACCTTAGATACTCTAAACTTAATTGCTATTATTAGATTTTTGCTGACAGCTACAATTCTTATTAGAATTTTTTCTGGTTTTACGGTTTTATTCATAATCTGATTATCACTTTTATTACAGAAATAGTAAAAATTAAATGTCATAATGAAAGATAAACACACGGTATGTTAGTACGTTTGTACTCTGCCTACTTTCGTATTGAAATTAGCAATCAAGATATAAACGAGAGTTGATGTGAAAAATATGCCTGATATTTTCATACCAACTCACGAAGGTCTAAAATCTGCGGTACCAAAATGGGCCTCACGTTACTGGTATTTATTTCTTTCTAAGTCAACTTTGATGCATTATTTATATATATACATTCATATTCTTTGAATACTTACAGGGAAGCTCATTTCGTCATTTTAAATTTATTTATTGAGATTAACTACACTATGTTAACCAGCTGGTACTTTTGCAAACGCTTAATTTATCTGTCAAAAAAGTTATCTTTTTCTTAAATTAGTGTGCCACTTTATATGTATTTATATAAAGCCAAAATTTTTAAAAATTGCAGCTATTTGATATGACGGTCGTGAGCCTCCCCTCTTTTTCAAGCATTTAAATCGCTACCATGTACATATTTACAAATGCTCTCAGATCCATAAAATGCTCAGCACATTCTCACTTTTGCTCACACTTAATTGAAAAGAGCCGAATGTACAGACCGCGTACTTGAAAATAATCGGACTCAGATGAACAACCCAACCAACAAATAAGATTATTAAATTAAATAGACGAAGGACGGTGTTAAAGTCGAGGTAGAAGTTGAGATTAAGGCAGCAAAGGGCTTCAAAAAAAACTTCAAGAGGAGAAATTACGGAAGTATCTTTTCGACGATATGTCTATCACTGTTGGGATCGAATAGATAGTAAAAGTATTACTAAAAGAAAGCTGTTGTTTTGTATTTGGAATTTTTTAAGGAATGCCTGTATATTCATTAGAATAGCTATATAACTATGTATATATATTTATAATATGAGTAAGCAGACAATATGTGGGGTTCAACTGGGATAAAAAGAAAATACAAGTGAACCTTAGATGTCTTTGCTTGAGCGACTGTGGAGAGTAGTGAATCGAACAAAAAATTAGCATAAATCAATGGTTATTTCACAAAGTAACTTTACTCATTTCACACTTTAATTTTTCTGCCAAATTAGTCCAGTCATTATAGTAAGTTGACCTCGAAATTCGATATACCCATTTATATGTCTTACCTAATTTAAGCTTAAATGACTGGACTAAATAGCGCACCTTAAATAAAGTGATTATATAAATTTGTGGTAGATCGGAGAAATCTGTTGATAAAGGAAATTTTGGTAAACTTTTGAAATTTTCGAACATCGATCGCAATTTTTGAAAATTTTTAACAGTAAGTTTCATAATATTTTGTGCCTTTTTTTGTTTTTAATTAATTTTTATATCACAAGTGGTTCACATTATGTAGAAAAACTTGCCTTTCCTTACCTATTAAATTTTAAAATATAAAAGTATTTATGTATATTAATTCGAAAAATTGTCTAAACGTTCTTTTGATGTGCCATTTTTTGGTTCCTAACTACCTTTACCTTTTATTGGACTTTGTTTTTCATATTTTAAATAGTTTTGCTAATTGGGTTTTATTTCAGTGATGGTTGCAGTAGGCGCACTTACACAGTCACGTTTATTCGTATTCGTTTCGGAGATGCGGCCAGTGACGAGTCAGCCAGCCAACCAAGCCAGCTAAGAAATCAGTCAGCCAACGGAACTAGTGAGCCGAGTCGACGCCGCAATAGTGTGCAAAAACCAGAGCAGGCAATAAAGTGCCGAAGTCGTATACGAATTGAATTGCGAGTATAACGAGCAAGATGGAACATCGCAAGAGGCGAGCCGCTGTAAGGCGTCTACAGCAGCAACAACAGCGAACGCAAAGAAAATGTAAACAGGCAACGCAAAAGCGATCTAGAGCCGTGTTATTTGGTTGTGTTGGTAACAATTTTCGCGGTGCTATCTTTGGCCGTTTTTTTGTTTTTGTTCTTGTGTAACGTTTTTGCTATGTTTGTGTTTGTGAGCGTGAACTGCGATGGTCGTGTCGGTGTGCCGCGCTGCAAAGCTACGCTCTGCTGTAGATTTGCGACTTACCCAAGTGGAGACTTGACCATGATTCATTCTATTCTCCTCTGCTTGCTCCTTGGCAAATAAAGTCGAACGTTGAGTAGCGCAGCGCAAGCGAAATTAACAGCTAACAAAGATGACAACAAGCCTGCTTAATTCTATAGCCGCAGCTGAAGCGTTCGTTGCTCGCGTTGGGGGTTTTCCGACGTCGCGAGGTCACAGCGAACTAAATACTTTTTCTTTGTGGGCATAGAAATATACATATGTAATTATACTTATGTATGTACAAATAAATAAAGACATCTACGTATACATGTGCAAGCGCCGAGTATTTTTCTACGAATATACGAGTGTGTGCGTATTTGGTGAGCGATCGTTTATGGCTGACTGGCTGGCCGTATGTTTATCCGCATGCCCTCTCTTTCTGCTCCTTGTTTTTTGCTATTGCTATTATGGGTTCTTCTGTGTGTGACTTGGGATCGACTGCTGCTTCGGCTTGAAGCGTGATTTGTTGTTATTACAATGACGATTGTCGCGCTCAGCCCTAGTATTCAGTGTATTAAACGAATGCGCCTGATGTTATTGTAGTTGTAATTCTCATATATCGCAAACATTTGGTTAGCATTGCTGTTGTATTTATTGTAGTCGACGCGCTGATTTTGGCTTTGACGTTGTCGTAGCTGTAGCCGCAACCGCAGTCTCGGCTTGGACTCGGGTGAATGGTTGGTTGATTAGTGTTTTGCCTGGATTTTATTAGTTGGTTTTTAAACTTGGTCGTGAGAGGGTAGTGAAAAGTGAAAATCGGACAATATAAACAGAACAGTTGGAACGCATAAAGAAAGCAGCAACCCAGCAAATAAGAAAGCATTGAACTGCGCAGCTGGAAAAGTGAGTGAATGAGGAAGAATTTGTGAGACAGACGTTAAAGTGGAGAGGGGTAACAATTGAAAGTGCGTAGACAATTACTTGGAGTGGTCTAAATAAAAAAGTTAACTGAGTTTATAAGAAAAAAACTTCAACTGTTGAACAGTGTACCACACTTGTGCGCCAACTTACAAAAATTGCAGTGAAATATTTCGTGAAAAGCTTTGTGAATGGATGCGCTAAGAGCTAGCATCGCTTTTGCTAATCCACTGGACGCATACTCAGCTAACAGCGCTACAAATACAAGAACGCCCAAAAAGTCGAACACTTCGGAATCCTCATTGCGATCGTCGCCAGCTTCCTCACCAAGTACTTCACCGAAAGCTGTCGCTACAGCAGCAAACTATTGCGCCGCCTTCGCCTGCACACTCTTCAGGCGCTTCGTCGTGCTCTTCGCGGTCCAGACTGCGCGTAGCAACCCCCGACTCGGATACGCCTGGCGCTGGTGCTGGTGGTGGTGAAATGAGTGTGAGTGGTGAAAGTCAACTTGGCGCTGCGTTGGATATGAAGACGAAGGGCTCAGCAGTCACCTCTGTGGCTGCCGTCACCGCCGCCGCCGCCGTTGAGCTATTGCATGCGGGGGCGCCAACTTCTCAGATGCAGTCGCAGAAAATCAAAAAATGTGCGTTTAATAAACAAAATAAATCTTTTACTGAAATTGTAGATGTAAATATAAAATTTTCGAAAACTACGCGAGGCACAGCACGAGCTGTCGACATTGCCGAAAACAATAACAACAACCATGATAAAAACCATAGCAATTTAACGGCAATTGTTGATAGTAACTTTGTGGAGCAAAATCTTTTGCCAACAATGACAATGTCTGCCCCGAAGTTACTACGAAGTTGTCGAAGCAAAAGTAGTCCTAGACTGCAGCAACTCTATCAACAACAACAACAGCTGCAACGACAACAAAAATCTATGTCATTGCAGCGGCAACAACAACTAGAAAAACATACCAAATGTTACGTACAGAAACCGAAAACCAAAAAATATTTCAAAAAGAAATTTAGACTTGAACAAGAACGCCAATTTGCTGAAGCTGAACAGCTACAACAACAGCAACAGCAACTTTATTCGTCGACAAAAGAAAATTTTTTACTTACCCTCGATTTACTTGCAGTGGTTCGCCGTAATGCCTCCGACAAGTTGCGCCTCATCCAAATGGTTCATGACAATCCGATACTTTGGGATTCGCGTCTGCCCAATTTTAAGGGCGCCGAAGAAGAGAAGAATCGCGCTTGGGAAATGATTGGCAAGGAGTTCAATGCGCCGGGGCGGCGAGTGGCGCGCGCCTTTAAATCTCTGCGTGAATCGTATCGACGCGAGTTGGCGCATGTAAAATTAATGGGCAACGGTTTTAAGCCAAAGTGGAGTCTCTATGAAGCAATGGATTTCTTGCGCGATGTCATCAGAGAGAGAAAGTGAGTATATAAATTAAATATTTGCATAACAAAGTAAATATGTTTCTATATAAAAGAGCAAATGAGTGCCATATGCACTATGGGGAAGAAAAAGTGAATCAACGCAAATTTAGTATTGAAGTTGTTAAGCGTGTTTTAAATGTGAACAACTATACCACAAATTATTGACTCACTTTTAGCGATGCAGGTTGTTAGCGAATATCCTAGAATGTACGTGAATCATTTGATGTAAATTTTCGTGATCTTATTTCGCATTGTTGCTTTCATATAATATTCTAACAAGAAATATGACGCTTCAATAGAGAGCCTCCATGTTACAGTCAACTCTGAGTAAAGGTGGGACCGGCAAGGAATTAGTAGGATAGAGTTTGGTTCAATATAATCAACGGACTGAGTACCGTCAACTCGACAAAAATCTACAAAACAAAGTGGGTAATGTTTTATGCTCCTGCAACAAACTGTAAACAAATAAGGGACAGGGAGTCATATGACTACATATACTCCTTCTGAGATCATGGTATAACAAATCTCGCTCATCTATGTATGTTGTGTTTACCCCACCGCCCAGGATTTGCCAAAGCATATTTTTGACATAAATACATATGTATATACAATAGGGTGATTCAAAATTATTATTTTTTTCGATTGGTACTGGGAAAAATAAGTTCCTAGACACCTCCAAGAAAGCCTCTCCAAATATGAGTTTTTAATTGTAACGGGAAGGTCCTCCTACATACAGTTTTCTATTTTTTCTTATTATCAGATAGAAAAATTTATATCTCGCTTCCAACTACTTGAAAAAATATCTTGTCCCTTAGATTTTGTAAGAAATTGAATGCCCTAAAAAAAGGTCTTGTATGATTTTTTCGTAAACCCAACCGTTTAAAAGATATTAATAGTTAAAGTTTGATTATTTTTGGGAAAATTTTATATTTCTTATGGATTTTATAACTCAATGAAAAAAATCATTATGAATGATGATCATATACAAGGTGCGTTAGATCTTCATCGATTGTCCAAATTGACTTTCATGACATTTCATTGATTGGAAGTGAAGTTATTGCGTTTTAAGTGTCAGTATGTTTGTGTTATCGATGCGAAAATGAGCTTCGAATAAAGAGCCAACATTAAATTTTGTTTTAAAATTGGTAAAACTTTTACCGAAATGTTTCAATTGATGAAACAAGTTTATGGCAATGACTGCCTATGCCGCAGCAAAGTGCACGAGTGGTTTCAACGTTTTCAAAATGGTCGTGAGACCTAAACATAACGTAAATGACGATCAACATGTGGGCCAATCAAAATCCGTGATCACCGGAAATTCCATCGAAACTGTGCGTGAATTCATCAAAAATCAGCTAAATCAACATTGAAATTCATGGAAATGGAATTGAACATCTCCAACACATCTTGAACCTATCGCATTTTTTTTGAGTTAAGAAGCGTTTGGTGTGCCCTATTCGATGTGTTCGGCCCGAATATCGCGAAGATGAAAGTTGGCGTTTGTTGCACGATAATGCGCCGTCTCATCGATCGACGCTTCTGACCAAAAATCACATTTTAACCATTAACCACTCCCCGTATTCACCTGATATGGCACCGTGCGACTTAGTCCTTTTCGGAAAAATGCATTTGCCCATGAAAGGAAAACGTTCATGTTATGCAGACATAGAGGCCATTCAAAAGGCTTGCACCGTCATACTGGTGGCTATACCGGCCAACGAGCTAAAACACTCGTTCGACATGCTTTTGGACCGTGCAAAAAGCTGTATTGAAGCAGAAGGGGACTATTTTGAATAAAATAAATTAGGTTTGCCGAAAAAACCACTTGTTCTGTTTTTTTTTAATGTCCGTTTACTTTGGAACGCACCTTGTACGTCCAAACATATGAATGGAGGTCCTTTGAAAGGTCGTCGGTATTAAAAAGTTCGGGTTCTGTCCTAAACGTGTTTCTAAGTTTACGTCTACATCTACAAAATCCGCATTTGTTAACGGTAAATATTTCTTAAAGATGGGTCATTACCCCTTATATCATCCAAATTTACAAATATTTACACTATATAAAGCAGATAGTCGGTTTCGTTCTTAATAGCCTTGAAGATGTTTTTGGACTTCAGATTCACGGTATGAGAATGTCTGCATTACATTCGTAGTTAACTTTTAGTCGGATTTCTCTTAGGTGCTCTTAATGATTATTGGAACCAACTCCAAATCGGAAGTAATTTCCTTCTGAGAAGAACTAAATAATAGCTCTCTCCCATGTCCGGGATAGTTGCTAGGTCTTATGCGACCTCCTTGTATTTACAGTTAGTTGTCTCTGTTTGTCTCTGTCTTTCTTTCCGTGAGCTTTTGATATTTTATACAGGTTGTTAGAGGAATTCCGTCTCTATGCGATAAACTAAAGTCTCTATGGAAAACTTACCTACAGCTCTCACTTGCGGAGCATCTCGACATGCAATTTAAGGTTGGTAAAAATCTGTATTGGTTGCAATATTGCGCATTAGACATATCGTTAGCAATGTGCATTGCTGGTGGAGATGCGCAGTTAGGTTCTGAATTTTTGGTCGGTTTGCCCGCCTTGCCTTCGGCACTCATTCCGCTTACTTCCTTATTACTTTGCGTTGAATTAGTAACGACATGTCAACAAGGGATAATCGTCTCCAAAATTAATATGAACATAGTATGGTAGGTCATAAAGTCGGTGTACCAATTTTGTTTTTTTATTTTTATGGAAATTATTTTCAGAAAAACAAAAATAAAATTGACGGTTTGCCAGCTCGCTGACACGACTATGGTAAAAGTTGGGAGTAAAAATTATTATCCATATTTGTATACAAAATATAGGAAATTAAGAAAATTGAAAATTTATATGCAAACTGTTTTAAGTAATGAATGTACTTTATGTGTCAGCATACAGATTATTGTTAGCCTGAAACTTTCAGTATTTGCGGGCCGTATAAATATGCTATTCTTGAAGCCCACACAAACAAAAGCACGAACTATTTTCTCGGCAATCAGCATCATCAGGCCATTACGGCAATGAATCTGCCACAGCAAAAGAACGATCTACCCCCGCATTTAATTGTATGCATATATGTACGTACGTACTCACATGTATGTTATTACATATATGTATGTATATATCTCTCAATTGAGGTATAAAAAATATGAAATCAAAACTCAGAGGCACTCCACAAGTAGCAATCATAAAGTAGAGCAAACTTGGCTCACATAGCACGCAAGATACATGAAAATAATCGAGCTTATAATATATACTTACATGTGCATATGTATAATTACTTTTATGTGTTGGCAAGCATACGTACATATATGTATAAGCTTTCTGTGGATGTGTATGGGGCTTACAAAATTCTTATGTTGCTTGATGTGCTGAACACAATGACCGCGACAGACTGCAAACGACATCTGTCAAATATTAAAATACACACGTTCTTATGGACACAGTTATTTTGACAGCTGCACGACTACACGACTGCAGGCCGACAGTTGTCGCTCTCGCTAACTCCAATATATATTTATATTTGCCAACGACAGTAGGACGACAGTAGAGTTGACAGTAGAGTTGAAGGAAGAGTGGTGATGCCACTAATATGTAAAATTATTCACAGCAAAAGTATAAAATAGCTCTATTATATCATTTGTAATAACAATTGATAATTTAAAACAAATAAATTTACCTATTTACTTATTTTTTGCATTAAAAATTTCACTTTGAACAAAATATTAAAATTTTATTGAAGTGCAAGGTATTAGTATGGCCACAACGACAGCGACAGCTGTGTTGTTCTGTGTTCATTCGGGCCATTGTTATGTCGCTGCCTTCTTACGAATGTTCATGTAGTAGGATTCACAACGCCATTTTCAGTTCACTGTCGTACTGCTGCAGTCTGTCGCTGTCATTGTGTTCAGCACATGAGTGATTACGTTGGCAGCGGCGTGCAACAACATGCGACATCTTAAAACCAACAACGAATGATAATAAAATTAAAATATCAAGCAATTTTTTAATAAAAGCAAATTTTATGAACATTCGCGCTTTTGTCGTGCGGGACGTCCCAAATAGGAAGTATCGTTGTCAATGGAATGTGGACCAATTATGACGCGGTGCGATCCTATGTTGCTGAAATCTAAATAGCCCATATTCACATAATACATACATATGTATGTATGTACATACATATACATATGCCTCATAATTGTTTGTGTATGTATGAGGCCTTTGTTTTGTTTACAGCGAATATGTGTTTTTGCAGCAAATGCTCGTTCAGTTCGATTGACGACTCCCAAATAGTTGTGCATCAATTCTTTGAACACTAACGTTCGGAAATCATTCTAGCATATGATGCGTGAAAAGTGGCGGCTTTAGGGCCTACAAGCATACCAATGGTTGCAACATCAACCTTTTGGTTCTCGAGATTTCTTATATTGGGGTTATCGCTCTTGATCACTGATCGCTGTCTTTCAAATGCTTTTGATATTTCTAAGCCAGTACATACTATACATATGTGCATACATAGTTACTATGTAATGCTTAACGGTTCTGTATCTTCATGGCTCGCGCCACATACCCAAGATTGATGTACACACAGAATTTACAGAGGTTGCTTAGAAATAACTAAGAACATATGTATATCCTTGACAACTGTAGCGTTAATCCACATTTCAGTTGTGTTCGTGTGGCAAATATTATGTGTATGTGATGTAGTGGTCTGATATTGGAGGATTCGACAAGTGAGCAGCTTCTTTGAAAGAAAAGGATGAGTGCAAAATTTCAGAATGACATCTCAAGAACTGACATTGAACACTCGTAATGAGATACAATTTAAACATTAGGTTAGGCATGCCAAAGAAGTAAACCGATATCATTAAAAATTTTTATTGGTCCTATACTTACCAATTTGTGAACAAGCCAATTTTTTCTAGAAAAAACTCGTTCGCATCAGTAATTCGTAAACAGTAATCGCATGAGTACCTACTTAGTATATTTTACTGGTGTATGTATTGAGTGCGAAATTTCACTTTCTGAATGAGCATTTGTTTTCTGGTATTCCCAGGAAGCACTTTATATACAAATTAGGGTCATTTTGCTTCATTCGATTGAATCTGAAATAGCGGAAAAGGTAAGCTTAAGCATGAACAGGCATTGAAAATTTATTTAGTTACTGTGTCAACGTCTTTTCAAAGCTGGTGCAAATACTTCTTCAAGGTACTGTATATATGTACATATGTACGTAAACTTTAAAGTGTTTCGTTATACACACAACAACAATGACTGCATATAGAAACATTTATACGTATGCATGTAAATGAGTTGACTTAATTTATACGTTCGATTCGCTGATTTGTCGTTTTGTTCTGTTGGTGTTGTTGTTAGCGTTTTACGATCGCGTCAATGAGAGGTCTGTGTTGGCTCGATGCTTTGCTCCATTCGTCAGTACAAGCAATCGCTCGAGCCATTTTTAACCCTGGCTCTTACTGAACATGTCACTATACATACATACATACACATCCACGCGCACACGCCCATACATACATACGTATGTACACTTAACCATAAAAGTGAACATACGATTTTTCGATTTTCTAATAAAATAATTCAAAGTTAAATTTTTTTTATGTAGTTTTATTTAATTTATTATTTAAAAGTTGGAAAAACAAACATAACAATTCATTGAAAGTAAAAAGATAAACAAAAGCAAAAATTCAAAATTCATTAAAAGGAATTGTCACATAAGTGTACATACGGTGTTAGGAAAAAACTTTAAAAATAAATAGTTAATATTTTGTATGGCCTCCTTTGGCTTTAAAAACTTCGAATAGACGAGACGGCATAGACAAGGCTAAAGTTCGTGTAGTTTCCGGCGATATTTTATTCCATTCATCAACTATAATAGCCTTCAGATCCGATTTTGATGTTGCACGCCTTTTCTTAATCTGTTTCTTCAAGTGATTCCACAAATGCTCAATAACATTTAAGTCAGGAGATTGTGGCGGATGTTCCATCTTCGATTTAACGTTGTACAACAACCATTCCTTCACCAATACAGAAGTGTGCTTCGGATCATTGTCTTGAAGCATGATAGGCTCACCTGGCAAATCAAATTTCTCGAGACTTGGGATGTAGGTGTCCTTAAGAATATCAATATATGTACATATGTTTATCCATTATTCCATCGATAAATCTTATGTGTCCGACACCACTAGCCGCCATACAACCATACACACAGATCCTCCACAATGCTTAACGGTGGGAACAATATTTTTTCGTTGCAGCGAAGTATTTTTTTACGCCAGATTTTGGTGTGACCATCGTTGGAGAAAACATTAAATTTACACTCATTGGTGAAAATGACACGTTCCCAAAACGTTGGATCAGTTTGGGGGATGTTTTCATATTTTTTCGCTTAGCAATATTTGCATCTCTTAACAATGGTTTTCTTCTCGCTACTCTGCAGGATGCACATCAACTCCATAATCATTTCCGATGCCTTTCGCGATATTAACGGCATTTTCCCTAGGACAAACGTTGATTGTACGAACAATTTGCCTTTGCATCCTCAAATCCAGTTTAGGTGGGCGACCAGAGCGAGGTTTATTTTCAAAGCTACCTGTCTCGTTGAAATTATTAACTATCACCTGAACTGTTGCTTTCGATAAATTTGTAATTTTTCCAATTTCCTCAAGGGATTTTCCTTCGCTTTTGATTTTTATTACGACTTTTCGTAATTTCTTTTCTTCTTAACATTTTGCAACTATATACATATAAACTAAAGATAATGTTTTCACGGCCGCAATTACAAAAGAACTGACCACGCATACCCAAAAAAAATCATAAACAAAAAACAAAATCAATTGCATAACGGTAAATCAAATATCAGTTAAGCGTATGTACACTTTTGTGAGATTTCATTATATGGGATTCCCCTTTTTCATTCGTTTTTTATGCAGCGCCAATAGGAAATTCGTAGTTTCGTGTTGTAGTTAGTGGTACAAGACCAACAAAAATAAAATGCATTTAAAAAATGGTCAAATTTGTGTTATCACATTAGATAATCGCAAAATTGTTATCGTATGTTCACTTTTGTGGTTAAGTGTATGTAAGTCTATTTCGCATGTATTTTAATTTCACTTTGCATTTCAGTTCACCATCTGTGCGAGTGCCTTTATTCTATGTGTATGCGCGTTTATTATTGTTGTTTGAGTTGTTGCTGTTCATGTAGATATGTATGTATTTGCAGTTTAATCGGCGTTTTTATTTCACGCTGCCACAGCGTTCATTTAAACTTGGTCCATTTTGATTGAATTGAAAAACGCATAACTGCCTCGGTGATGGCCCCAACAATGCTCTACTTGAAGTTCGTCCGTTACTTGCCTCGCCAACCGCTGATCGTGCCAGTCGAGTTTGCTTCGTGTGCTTTTGCCCTCACATCTGTCATGCGCATGTGTGTGTGCATGTACTTTGGGGTTTTCAAAGTTGATTGGAGACTTTATTGGCATCAGCGTAGAGGCGGTGACAATAACAAAGCGCCGGGAATATCGGCTAAAAAGCATTTTATTCGAGAATGCCAAACACAATCAGGGGTTCACTACTCATCATATCAAGTATAACAAAAAAAAAAAAAAATAAAGTATGAAATGAAATTGCTGGCGAGTTTTATCAAGAGCCATTACGCCATTTCAGTGCCAGACCCGCGCTCGATCCGGCGTCAAAGCCTGATCGCGACCAACCACTCGGCTCGGCCGCCATATGTGCGCCGGGCTCTTTCGAGGCATCGTTATCAGCTTAAATACATAAATGGCCGTAAATGTGATGACACACAGATATAAATACACACACACATTAAAATGAATAGTAAGCAAGTAAAGCGTTTGCTTTAGGGTGGGAACGGCTGAGGTGGCGCTGGTGTTGGGGTACTTTCATGCCAAGCCAACTGTAATGCACGAGCAATCGGCATCAGTTTGTTCAAACGCCTTAGCACACACGCAAGAGTATGTCTGGGTATGTGTTTAGAGTGCCCGCTGTTTGCAATAAGCACAATACCGTCGGTTGTAGTACAGTCAATTAAGTTAGCTGCATGGCTGGAATGTTTTGCTACTTATTGTTGTTTTTAATCTCGTCTTCCTGTGGTACTTTTCCCATTTAGACATTTAAAGCGTATTTAAATCGATTTAATTTGCGCTTCGCTTATGTATGTATGTACATATGTAGATTATGTGAGCTCAAACTCATTGTATGAATGCAAGCGATCTCATTGAATTTTTCACCGTTAATTAGCGTAGTCTTACGTGGTATGGTAGAATTTTCATATTCGAGCTGTACTAAAGGGCAATTCAAAAATCCTAAAGCTTAAACCCCCGTTCTGTGCACATGTCCAATTCTATACCTTGCTAATTTGTCAATATTGACAATTTCTGCGCTGTGTCGCGTGTAAAAAGCTCTTTTCTTGATAAATTTATTTATTGAGCGATAATACATTTTTGGAAATTTTTCATTGAGGAACTGTCCCGAAGATAACCAGGAAACTGCAAAAGACTGCTTGGCAGCTTTAAACTTCTGTGGATATGACACATTTTGCGTAGTGAAGGCAACAACAAAAAAGCAGAAATCAGCTCTATCTGTTTACAAAATTTAGTTCACCACACGAGTGCGGTGAGTTTTGAAGCTTCATATTTTATAAAGATTGCCACATAATGCTATGTTCGGACCGACATTGAAAACATTTTGAAAACACATTTGTATCTTGTGGAATGTAAGTCGTTCGGACCGACAATTTGTGTTTTCGCTGAGTTTTCACTGACAACTATCAATACGGGGATTCTCTTGCTCTTGCAAGATTGAACGATGACACAAAATGCAAAAATCCTAAACCGAAATATGCAAGGCCAAGAGAGCACCCATTGCAGAATCTAGTGATATATGACGGCACGAAAATAAACATGGGTTTTGGTCTGACATATTTTACAGCAATTGCAAATAAATTTTTGTGTGTGTTTGTTGTGCCGTTGCACCAAGAAGAAAATTCTGCAATTGGTGCACCGTGCAAGGGTTTTGCAAGAACAAGAGAATCCCCTTAGTAGTGAGCAGCTGTATTTGTATATGGAATGTAAACAAATATCAAGTGGCAATTTAGGGCTGGCAAAATATGTCTTCCAAAAAAATCGATTAAACTAGAGCAGGCACCGATTATAATGAGTGGAATGTAAGTTTTCAAGTAGTTTTCAGCGAAAACTGTGTTTTCGTTTGACAGATTTTACATGGACGAAAACACAAGTTTTCGTGCGAAAACCACAAATTTTGATAATTTGTCAAGTGTGCAGAAGATAGGGGTTAGTCCAACAGTTTCACATATTGTGGAGAAGAATAAGTCTCCTCGTTGTTTTGACTTCCTATGCAAAAGTATATTAAACAACTAATTCATAAGAGACTAAAACAACCGAAGATTGTGCAAAGAGCAGATTTTTAGATCATAGGAACCCAAATATTTTAGCGCAGTGGATTCTTATAATATATTTTAAATAAGTCGTTCATATTTTTAGGAAAACAGTAAACACGATTGAACTGCCTAAAGTAACTAAAAAATCTTTAGAGTTAATATTTGTTAAATTTACTATATATTCACTTAAGGGGTTAGGGGTAGTCAGAGGCACGGAAAAATGAGAATTTTCAGTATTTTTTTGCTATTAAATCGTGTTATTTTACAAAAGTAGTAATATGTCATTATTATAGAATGTGTTGACTTGAAGTCACGAAAATTTAAAAAAAAATTTAATTTCCAAAGTTATAGGTGTCTGTTGTTGACCCAGTTCCAAAAAAGGTACTTGCGGTGACAACCATAAGTCCGTGGAGATTCATTTAAAATCAATCGGACAGAAAAAATTAGTTTTATAAATAGATAAACTCGTTCCTGATCGAAGGATTTTTTTGTTTTAAAAAATTAACAATATGGCGGCCTCTGGAAATTTTTTTCTAAATTTTTGGGAAAAAATCAACAGTTAATTGGTCTCAAAAATCGAAATTAAAAAAAAAAAATCCTTCGATCAGGCCCGAGTTTATTAAGTATTCTAAAAGCTGTATAAATTTCATTAAAATCTACTGAGCGGTTTTCGAGTTACAGTTGTCACCAGTTCAAAAAACATAGATTTGAGAATAACGCGTTTAAAGTTTCACACTAGCGCTTTGAAGGGCCTGAGATCTCTTTGTTATTTGTCGAATAACTCAAAAACTAATTATCGGATCAACGTGACATTTTCAGATAATATTTTTAAGATATTATACTTAACGAAAATGCAAAAAAAAAAATAATTTTTTTCTCACTACCTCTAACTCTTTAAACTAGATCTTATGATCATTTTATGTTTCAACTTTGTGCTATTATGTCTTCTATACGTAACACCCAATCATATACATACGTATGTATGTGCGTTTCGTTTCTTCTTTAATGTAGATGTTCTTCCTTATAATACTAAATAATAAACAATTTTTTTTTACCAACAAATTTTCTGTTGTAAATTTTGACTGCAGGTAGAAAAATGGCTGGCGCACCGATAATGGCTAAAACTGTCAAGTTATTGCTCTTAAATTTGTATGTTAAATCATTGTGAGTTCCGAACAGTCTATGGAAGAAAATCGTATTTTTTAATCAAAAATAGAAAGGAAACAATATTTTAAATAATATACTGAAGAAGGTATTTACTTAAACTTCACATTCTCTAAACGCAACACCGTTATCACAACATTTGACTTTTCTTCCTGTGTCGTTTAAAATATGCATTAAATACTAAGCTCAACAGCAGTTTAGTACAAAACATTTTTCACCACCGCATAAAACTCATTTCCGGTTGCATCCATTAACTTTTTTCGAGACCTACATAAATTAGGTAATCCGAATTGCGTTCTGGCTTTGTGACACAAATGCGGCAGTTACATACATACATAAATGCCTTAGCGCTTAGCATTCTTCAAAAACAACAGAATTCTATTTCCAAACGTGCATTAGAATAGTTTCTACAGATTTGCTACACAATTCGTAATATAAAAAATAAATGAAAAATGCGGGCGGTAGGCAGAGAGTAAAAAGTGTCGCCGGAAATATGTTGCGTTGATAACATGGCAGAAACAGCAGCAAAAGCAGAGTGTCAAATAACAAAGGCAAGAGCAAGAATCTTAAAAAATCGTACACATAAATACATAGAAACGTCGGAAAGCGTCCGTCCAAAGCACCGCACTTACGGAGTACACACACTTTCGCCAATACATTTACAAAGGCATTTACTCGCACTTCACAAATATGTATGTATGTAGATAAAAACTTAGTTTAAACAGGGTCGATTAATGACTCCGCAATCAGGCGATAAAGAATACTGTGAAGATATAAAATAATAATAATTTCGAATACCTTTCAATTCGGCTTCCGATTGACACGATTTTATTGGTTTGATTTTGAGTTTGACGAGCCAAATTAGTCATAGTATTAGGGAAACTTGATCTAAGACCTTTTAGTAATGAAAAATATAAATACATATATTGTAAAAGAGCCTAATCTCTTGCTAACTCGCTTGTGCGGTTGTACATTTCAACCGATCGATCGAAATGATTATTTAGTTTTGAGTTATTGCTGAGATTGTCAATAAAAACTTCTTCTTCTTTATTAGCGTGGACACCGCTTATGCGGTTATAGCCGAGTTTACAACAGCGCGACTTTTTTTCCCTGCTTGGCGCCAATTGGAGATTCCAAGTTTAGCCAGGTCTTTCTCCGCTTAGTCTTTTCAACGGAGTGAAAATCTTTTTCTTTCTCTCCTTCCCCCGGCGGGTACTTCGTCGAATGCTCTCAGAGCTGGAGTGTTTTCACCCATTTCCGCGACACGACCTTGACAGCGTAACTGCTGTCTATTAATTCGCTGAACTATGTCAATGTCGTCATATATCTCGTACAGCTCATCGTTCCATCTACAGCGATATTCGTCGTTGCCAATACTCAAAGGACCATAAATATTCCGCAGAATCTTTATTTCGAAATCTTGTACCGTTTCTTTTCATTGTTTTTTTTTTTACGTGGCGGGTCCAAAACTCAGCGCACAACAATGGTGAAAGGTTAGGATAGAGTTAGTTAGGATATGAATATAACAACTATCGATCACTAAATTATCTGATCGGAGAATCGTTGGTAAATGAAAACTTATATTGCTTAGAATTGCAATTACTCAGATACCGTTAAATCAAAAACAAATTGGGAATGGACTATGAAACCGTAATTAACTGGATTGAAGAACTAGATAGATTTTTTTTTTTGACATCATATACTATTTGCAGACTTTTTTCTTCAATTGAGTACATTTTTTTTAGTATCGGAAAAACATCAACGAAACAAGCAAATCTTGCCTATCATGAACACTGGTAAAAGTTTCTTCTGCTGAGAAAAACCTCCTTAATGTATGTACATGTATGTATACCTTTGTGTGTGTACATGTCAACAGTGGTAAGGCGTTTCGCGTTTTTATCACTGCTATCACTGCCCAGGCAGCCTTGCAGTTGGGTCCAGAACAGGCAGGCCAAGCCAAGTTCGAAGAGATACTTGTGACGGACCGACAGTTCTTATTTGCGTATGTTTTATGTGGTAACCTTATGCATGAATAGCTATGTATTTATATATGTGTGTACGCCTCACACTACTAAAAATGTATGCGCATGCACACAAGTACATCACTCCACTTGAACGCTGTAAGTACAAGGCGAGAAGGCGTGCGTCAGCGCGAGCAAAATGCCACTTGGCCGAGATTAAAAATTGACAATCCCGGCAGCAGCAGCAACGAATGAGCGCATACAAACGACTGTATATACATACGTACAAAAGTATAAGTACTAACAGCACAAGGAGAAGGGCGCAACATTTCCCTGTGTTGAAGAGTATAAAGGAAATGCTGTAAAAGAGCAACGATACAAAACATAAAGATCAGGGTGAATAGTGGCACGACAGCTTACACAATAGACGTGAGAGTACGAGATTTAAACCTTAAAAAAGTTCCAGAGTTGCAATGTATGGCAAGAACTGTGTAATACTAATACTACGGAGTTAAGGGTATATTCTTGGTAAAAACTACCCAAGAAAGTCGTGGTATCTTCGACCAGTAACTATGTTTTTAAATATCATTAAATTCCAAACTTTTCAATATTTATATCAGAATAATTTATGAAACATTAATTTCGCAGTTAGTTTATAATTGGTGTACTCACAACCTGTCGTAAAGCATCATTAAGTCATAAAATTATAAATTTTTAAGCTTGTTTAAAAAAATTGTTGTTGGATTATTTTTGTATGATTTTACACATTTACAATATTCAATGCTATGTTTTCGAATCGTTATAACTTATAACTTTATGAGACTATAGAAACCCCTAAATATTTTGTTATCCCGAATTTTATGTTTCCAAAAACTTCGAAATCGAAAACCTTTTATTTCGCTTTGCGTCCTTAGTGAACACATATGGATCGAGTTTGAAGTTCTAACTGATATTTCGGAATGAAAAACAAAACTATTTCGATTGTATTCTTCGTAAATACTTGACTGAATCGACTACAGCTACACGAATTCTACTTAACAATACGTTACTTTTGTGTTTTACAATCACAACGTGCGCTCATTTATCAGTTATTACCACGAAATATACATAAGTATATATCTGTAGGTATATACAGTTTTCTTGGTCTAAAAATAGCATAAAAATGCAGATGTGGTAGAAGAAGGAAGTTCAGTCAATACCAAAGCAAACAGAGACGCCAACAGATAACGAACTTTAACACATACACAACTGATTTGTATATATTTACATACTATTTATATACATAAATATAAATGTTTGTACATATGTATGTATGTACATATAGACGTATGTTTATGGCTGCTTGTGAATTCGTTTTTCAACACATGTTGTAGGACTAATGCCTGCCAGCACAGATCCTTGTATTCTGCCATTCCATCACGGGTTTCCTTGCCCAATCGATTTCCCTTAGAGGCATTTGAAGTTTACAAAAAAGACATTTGTAATATGATATTTTCCTCGACTTTATATGTACATACATACATAATTTTAAGTGTTTCACCAAGTACGGATTGAATTTGCCCTGTAATGGCAGTTGAAAGACGAAGTATTTGAAAATTTTACTGTTTTTAGCCCAAAGCGCGAGTGGCGAGCTAGTTTTGAAGACAGCTGCTAGGAAATTTAAAGTCATAAAAACATCTGTGAATCCATACATGCAAAAATATATTTACCAATAAATTGTATAAAATGCTGTTATATGTACATATGTATATTATATATACCTATAATAGTTACCACATGGGCATACCGCTATTTCGTGTTAATTTTCTAAACTTTTTGATAAAACTGAAGTTCCGTGGTTCTTGTGGTTTTCTAGACGCAATTGCATGTGAATACTTTCGAACTGCAATTATTTTTTTTTCAAGTCAATGTAAATTCTTATCACTTGTGGTATGTGAACTGAGAACCAGGAAACCATGGGAAACCAAGAACACGGAAATGATGCAAAATACTTATATATATCTATACAAAAATTATATATGTGTATATATAGTATATCATCAAAAATAGCTTTATTGTTTTTAAAAATATTCTGCCTCTCTGTTTGACGTGTCTCCGAAATATGGGTTCTGAACTTCCTCTTACTTTATTTTTTCGCACCGGAATGAAAATAAGTTATTTATTGCCAAATCAGGACTTTACGATGGATGACTCGTTAAATCGATGTTTCAATATACATATGTATGTATGAGAGCTAGCATTGTCATGGTGAAGAGTGATCCCTCTTCGGTGGTTGGTTTTCCTGATTTCTTGAAAGGCAACTGCAAAAATAATGGTTGTGTACCACTCATGACATGTTCCGTTTTTCGATGAGAAGAGACATTGCTTGGAAGTGCTTATTTTTTTATTTTTTTTTGCAGCTTATTTTGAAACACCCATTCAGTCGGCTGCCACTTACTTGCGGATTCATACGCGTAAATGCACGATTCATCGTTTTTCACGATGTTATATCCATGTTTCGAAGTATTGTTATCGTATTTTTTAACATTTGCCTCGACTAATCGACACGAACATTTTTATGATCAGTTGACAAATTGTTTGGCAGAGATGAATATTTTAAGTTACTGTAAACAACACAAATAGCGCTCGCTAGTATGTATAGCATCACAAATGTCGAACTTGTAAAGTTGTGGGTTGCTAGCTTTCAACGGTAGGGTTTTCCAATCCCGTAATATATATTGTTTGTTTTTTTTTTACCGCTGATTGAGATTTCAATGCACGGGATTGCTTCTTCGACAACCCAACTACTTATCAGTTTTAATATATTCTATGGGCTATAAAGGTGCCATTGAAGTTTCCTCAAGATATTTTACTAAGTTCGGTCAAAATTGTACGTCTCCCATGACTTAAGTTTATTATAAACCCTTAAAATTTTATTTAAGCTCTACACATACACCTATACATACATACTCGTATGTATAGTATATATTTTATGGATACATATTACGTAATTTAAGTGGACTCTCCAAAAATGAAATTTCTAATCTTTCTCCCTTTCTTCTTCTTTTTTATTCCACCTTTCTCCCACATTTTCTTCACATCTTGCAGAGGCGGTTCGCACGCAGCTGAACAGGCGGCCATTGGCCTTAATTTGAGCGCGTTCTCGCATCACTTAAATAATAACAACAACAACAAATCGGCACTGAAACTCAACGCATTGCACTCGTCTTTCAACGAGAGTGCATTGAATTTGTCGAAATGCGCACCAGGCCTGAATATGAGCCATGAAGACTACTATTACTATGTGAAATCGGAAATGGATCTATCAGCAACGCATGCGGGTGGCAACAGCATTGGTGGTGGTGGCAATACAGCTGTGCCCATACATCCACTGCCGGCGCATCAAACACAGCAGCAGCAACAGCAATTACACAGCGCTGCGCATGACAGCCGCGTTTCGTCCACGCGCAATGACAGCACCACGCAGCACAGCAACACTTTCGACGATCTTGACGCATCATCGGTACGCAGCGGCGACGAAGCCTCCATGCGTAATGCGGACATGAGCAATCAGGGTTCCGACGAGGTGGAGGAGCTGGAAGCCATAGATGCCGATTTTCCCTATCCCCTCATACTCGACGCCAATTCCCCGCGTTCCATGAGCGCAGCAGGCGGCAATGGCAACATTGGTGGCAATGCTGTTGGTGGCAGTGGCTCTTTAAAACGTAAGCGACGTGACCTCAACGGTGACGGCATGGACGATGGTGCTGTGGATAACGAGGATGACTACGAGGGCCAGATGATGCAACAGCATCGTCATTTGCGTCAACAAAATGGCGGTATGGGAGGCGGTGGTGGCGGTGGCATGAATGGCTGTATGCTGGATATGCCGCCGCCGCAGACGGTGCGAGAGGTGTTGAACTCCAAATTTTGCGGCTTTATTTCGGCGAAACTCAATAGCATGGAAGACACGGAGGCGGATAATTTAATGAACAAAATACTCATGTTGTTGGTGCAGACGCAAACGAGCGAAGCCAAATAGGCGCTGGACTGTGATACGAGTGTTGGGTAGCAGCGTGTAGCAAATATGATGCCAACTGCTTACCATAAATGTATGTGTGCGTGAGTATGCAGTTACTTTTACGGGGAACGTGGTGTCAGACATTTCTGAAAGATATTTTCAAACAAATTTTGAAATTATTCGAAAACCATATTTTTTAGTTTTATATACGAAAGTTAAGTCTCACATACATATGTTCTACTTTGCTGGATGTGGTTTTTTGTAAAAATGTTGTATATATCTTAATAATGCTTCTAGTTTTAAGTTTAGTCCGTTACTAGCACATTAGCTCTCTAATTGAATGCTCAAAATGAAGAAATTAAAAGCGATCTACATGCCTAACTTCGTCAGTGGGTTGAAATACAATTTGCTCAAAATGAAATTTGTGTTTATTATTTTATTCAAGTATAAACTATATTAAATAATAATAATATGCTTAAGTTTATTGTAATTTGTTCGAAACACCAAAGCATTTTCAAACTTATATCGAAATTTTAGTTAAATGTCTGAATAAATAAAATATTAAATTTTCAGTTTGTCTCCTTATTATTTATTTATATTTAGAGAAATAGAAATATTTTATTATTTTTTATTATTTTAGTTCTATTTTGAGTTCGGTACGATTACTAATTCTCAAAATCTACCTGTCAAATGGTTATTGACAAATAAAAAAATTTCGATTTTCAAACACTTTTGCATAAATCATCGATTTCATTAAGAGCTTTACTGTAAAAATAGGGTTCATTCGTTCCTTTATCCGATTTCCAAAAAAACAAAAAAAAAACAATTGTTCTACTGTTCAAATTTATATGCTCTCGAAATTTAAATTAAAGCTTTGGTTAAAAACAAACTAAAGAGGAATTCAAGAAAAGAAGTCGAAAAATAAAACAAAATAGCAGATTTCATAAATTATTTATTAACTAAAGCAACTATTGTAAGAAGCGATCAAAAATATAATTTTAAATTAAAACTATCTGAATTTCAGTTCTTATTCTAGATATTTTAAAACTCAGTGTCACACAAATTGTTTTCTTAAAATGATTGTGACTTTTGATATTAAAACAATAATTTTTATCAAATAGTTACTCATCGTTCGTTTTTCAATTGGTAATATATTTTTTAATTCATAGGCGAAGTATCGGACGGAGAACAATTATAGAAAAAATTATTTATGAAAAACAATAAGCAAATGTGGACAAAATACAAAAAAAAAAAAGTAAATTATAAAAAAAACATAACGAAACAGTAATATTAAAACCAAAAACAACTTAAAACAATAAAATTTTGAAAATTTAATACTTGAAATTTTTAGAAAAAAATATAGTAGCTACTGTTTAAAACAAAAATCTGAATTACTATAACTGAAATTAATTTGTATTAGTAAAGTAATTATGAAAAATTAACAAATTTAAACAACAACAATAAAAATGCGATTTACAAAAATTAATAATATGAAGTTTAGGTAAACATTTATGGTAATTATTTTTTTTGAATAAGTTATTAAAGCTGAAGCATTTATTTTTGTAAAAAATTATATTTATTATCATAACAAATGTGTATAAATATTTTTGCAGATTAACGAAATTGCAAGTTATACAAGTTTAAATATTTTTATAATCAAGAGATTTTCGAATTACCAAAAATAAAACTTAAAAGCGTTTTTTAACTCATCTATTTATAAAAATTCCTACATATTCCTATATGAAAAGTTATATAATTTACAAAAGTAAAATATTAAAGTAAAGAGTAAACGAAACAAAATTATTAAAATATGTATCTTCATAATTCTAAGTTCCAATAAAGGTTGTTGTGAAACAAGAACTATTTTTCAGAAAATGTTCATCGCATCTTAAAACAATAGGATGCTTCAAATATCAACTAAGTGTTTGAAAAGTAGAAAAGTTTAAAGTATTAGTTATAATGTTTAATTAAAAAAATAAAAATCCTGTTAATATTGCGGTTGTTTTGAGCTTGCCATATATAATATTTACATAGTTTATTTATAAAAAAATCGTACACAAATTTACTTTGACTGTACTTTGAAACAGCGCTTGCGCCAAAGAGAGACTTCAGAAAATGTGAACTGCAATTCAATGTTGCACTCTTTTCTACAAAAATTGAGGTTTTGTATGTTCCAATGCCAAAAACTTGCCATACCAAATTGAACAACAAAACAAAAACACAAACAAAATAAATATGAGGTTAATTAATATGATAATTACTATTTAAGATTTGGAAAATGAAGTAGCAGTTGATTAACATTGAAATTAATTTGTTTACAGTATAAAGACCTGTAAGAAATCAACTTAGCTCTTCTACTCCAAATACTATGTTAAAATTGGCTTGAGTTAGGAGAGTAATTTTGATAACATCAATCTGCTATCTCTTAGAGTAAAAAATATTTGAATTAAACTATTAAAGACATAATTAAAACAAATTTTAATATATTTTCCAACTTTTTCATTGATTCCGAAAGGAAAAAAATCCGTAAGACCACGAAATGAAAATTGTTAATATCTACAATCGTATCCATAGACTTGAAAATATGTATTATATAAGCTATTAAGGTATTAAAAATTCTAAACAAATGCCAAGTTAATTGCCATAACTATTTTGAAAAAAGGACATATCAATACATTTAAAATATATTTTTTAAAATATCTAATTATGACAAAATAAAGGTTGAAATATTTTCTTTTCTAAGTTTTGTATGTTGAACAACTTTACACATAATATGTTATGTAATTAGTGTATAATCCCAGTAATCAAAAGTTGATAACTATTCATACATATAAGTGAAACTATTATTTTATAATATGAAAATATATTAATTATTATAAATTTTATAAATCTAAAAAGTGCTGTTTCTATATCTGGTGAATGTGAATATACCACTTGCGGTTTTCATCTCACTTCAGTTAAAAGTTTACAATCTGATCTAACAACAGCTCAAGCCAAAAATGGAAAAGTTGAGTTAACAGTTTTACAACTTTTTGATGAGTAAATAAATACTCTAATCCTTAATCGCATATTGTTGTTAAAAATAGTCTTCTTGTCGCCTTTGACTATGTGACTGCTAATGAGACTGCAAAAGAAATAGTTATTATTGAAAAGTCACTCAGTTACCACAAACACTTTTCTGAATTGGTACTTCGAAATGTTCCGTTATTCGAACTATTACGAACTCCATATCTGCAAATTAGTTTTGTTTTAGTTAAGTTGTAAAATAAATCAAAACTCATTCATCGGGTTGATATTCACTGTTTTATAAACATTAACTAAAATGTATTATTTTCATTTTCGAGTCAATACCGGACAATTACAACTTTTACTAAAATTGGATGAAGCTAAAAATGATGTATTTCAACTAAATTAATTGAATTTATTCGGGTGATGAATTGTAATAGGGATAAAACTATTAAAACTATTATGTTAAAAGAAGTTGATTAAAAATATATAAGAAAAGGTTTAAGTTATAGCTAGATATATTACAAAATTAAAAAACTTTAGTAATCAATTTTATAAACGTTTGCCATTAACTTTCTTATTTTAGAAATGTTGAAATATAAAATTTATTTACAAATAAAGAGCTGGTAATCATTTTTTCAAGAATCTTTCGTACAAGTGGTATCAGGCACGAAAAATAATTTTTCAAAGAGTCATGACCATAAGTCAATTAGCTATAGGTTTTGTTAATGGTGTAGAACTGGAAAGACACTTTGCTGACTATTATTTTTGTTGTAGTTGAACATTATAACGTTTATTTAGCAAAAATATTAACAGAAAAGGATAAAAAACTATATATTTTTAAGTTTAATCTATTGTAATTAAATAATTAGCATAAATACATACAAAGGAGAAATATTTGTTGATCTTTTAGAAAAATCCAGAGACTGGTCGAGGCAAGCTGCGATTTGGAAACCGTAAAAATGAAATTAAAGTACCGTGGAAAGTGTTTCGAACATAAAGAGCCAATATAATCTTTGTTTCCTAGACACAGTATATTTTTTAAGTAAAATACATTTTTTTTAAGGTTTTAGCAAAAAATAGTTGAACATCATAATACCAAAAAAGATTTGGGTTCATCTGAATTTTAACTGATTTAATTTCAATTTCACTGTGTGGACCTGAAAACCGTAGCGGTACATTAATGTTTTTATAATAAAACTGGAACTCTCAAGGCGCGAGGTCAAGCTAAGTATTAAAGAAGGTAATGGGCCACTCTCATTAAGTAAATGTAAAGACTATCAAAACGTGGGGTCTTGTTTAAAAAAATTTATATACCCGGAATACCAATCTGTTATATGTGTCTATTCAGAAATGGTTAACTTTCCTTTAGGTCAACTACGTGGGCACACAAAATTTCCGTCTTCGAAAAATCCAGATCCTTGAGATCTTCCTTAATTTTTTTGAAATAAGGTTAAATTACTTCCATTGCACATCGAATTGGGGCTCATGAAGCAAAAACAAGGCATTAGATAAAACAGATCCGCGTTTTGTTTCAAGAAAGTTTCCCGGTTGAAAAATGAAACACTAATAGCTGGTATTTTTGATTACCCATGCGAGATCTCGAAAACTATGTAAGTCTAAAGTAGACTTTCTAGTTTGATCCCCATATTTTAATGATTTTTTATCTTATCAATTTCATTTAAACATTGAGTTTTGAAATAATGTATACTTTCCCAATCTTGTTTTATATTTTTATTAATATTAATCAATTTAATAATATTTCGACGAACATCTAAATTTTTACAACGAATTTGTTTTTACGCTTTCACGCAATGTTTTTCGGCACGGCAGTTTTAGTAATAGGTACCGGTAGGCACCGAATTTGCGGACTTGCACGATTCTAAAAAGAATCGGGTATGAAGTGTGATTGAGGTTCCCTACTTTAAAAAAAAGACACAGAAACTTCAAATTTAATTTTGAATATTATTATCATACGACAGAACATGCTTTGGCATTTATTTTTTGAAGATTGTCTCTTTGTGTTGGTCGCGGCTATGTCTGATGGTATACCCGTTGAGTCAAATTTTAGAAGACTCATTCGACCATTTCGATTCATAAAGTAAAGTAATAGCTGTAATCTCTACAACGTTAATATACAAATTCTAAGGACAACATTCTTCAAATTTCCGATAGAATGTCGGACGATTTCCTTGAATTAGGTCTTCTTCGATCTAAGCACTTGAATTACGGAGTATGCGTACATATGTATATTAGAAAAGTCAAAAATGTACTATACCCTATGAGAATAAGAGAAAATGGTAGAATATATCCGTATTTTTATTATTTGCATAAACTGGATCGTAAGACCCTTAAAGATCGAAAAAATTCTCTGTTGAAACAGCTAATATCAGTGTGCCTTTGGTTCGCCGAAGGTAAGAAACTTACAGGTTTCAGCCTCAGTCTTGCAAAAGCTGGAGAATAGAGGAGAAAATGCCTGAATGTTTCCGCCTTACCCTCCATACAACTTTGCAACTATCGCCCGGCAAGATTTTAAGCCTTACCGCAGAATGGCTATTGGGTAGTGTCCAGTAAAAACTTTGCTCAAGCAAGTAGTTCAGTATATCTCTTGTGTTCTACTCTTGGCCAGATGGACATAGCAGTCGCACAGGAACTGTTCGCCAACCAGGGCTTGCTAAGCGGATTGATTTTGGAGTAGCTTGAAGCTTTTTCTAGTGAGGCCGGACCCTCTTTTACTAGCTTTGAACACATAGTTCAATGTTTGAAATAAATCCAGTTTTGAGCTTTGAATGCAAATATTTCGAATTTGTGAGTCTAGTTTCGAAAAATTAACTTAGTTATTACGCAGTCTGTCGAAAAAATAGGTTTGGTCCAATTTATTCTTTTATATGAAAACATAATTAAAATGAATTGCATTGAAAATCTGCGAATTTACATATGTAACAAATGCAACATGTTCGCCAAAAACCAATTAGATTTTGAACTAGCAACGATTTTTGTGAATATACATACGTACATATACGAATACATTCTGTTTAATACACACCTTGAAGGTTCGTTGAACTCTATTGACGAAATGAAAAGGTGCAACGCCTTCAGAACTACTGTCTGAAATATTCAGGATTCACACCTGTACATCAGCAATCACTCTCGAAACCGCAAATTATTTCTGGTCATTGATTTATTGCGTATCCCAACTGCCACTGGCGTTTACCGTAATGAAGAGCGTGACAAAATCTAAATCAAGTAGTCGCCAGATGTGGCACGCAGCAAGCAGGTAGGCCACAGACACCAGCGATGTAGATGTTTACCTAACTAACGTCGGCGCATCAGACAGGCAGACCGAACTGAAGACGGAATGCGACGCCTGCGCCAAAAATAGAAAAGGAACCAGGCCTACATACACCAACTTATTTCTTAAATGAAAACAAACAATGTGAACATAATGAATTGTTGTGTACAGATAAGCACCCGAAGGATGTAGGAAATGTTGAAAGAGAGCGAGAAGAATACAGCTGTGCGGCAAATGTGCGCCCCTTGTTTAGCCCTTGGCTGGCAGAAACAAACCACGACTAAACAAATGTTGGTAAAAATAAATTCACAAGCAGGAAAACACACTAACACAGCAACTTACAACAAAAAAGTAGCTGCCGCTTGGCTCTGACTGAGTCGCTCGTGCGCGTTGGATGAGTGCACGAACATGAAGTTAATGAATGAAGGGACAGGCAGCAGCAGAGATCCGTTGATTTCAAAATAGCCACGTTTTGAGCGCGCAGCTGCGAAGCCACCACCAACAGCCGCAGCCAGCATCCGTGCCACAATCTACCCTTAGCTCATCCGGCTGCCGCTGCACTTTACGCCGTCGTACAACTCTACACACCGCGATGTATTGTTTTGGCTGTATTTAATATTTGATTTCTTTTTAATTCGTCGCTGCGCACACGGCTGGCAACAGGAAATCGGGGTAGCGAAATTACCGGCTTGATCGCCGAGTGTGTTAGGGGAGACGCTAAGCGCTCACCGCACTTCGCAAACTAGTTTTTCTGCCAGCTTGCCTATACTTGCGAGCGAATATAATAATTTAGCATTCGTTCGTCGTTCGTCGTTGTGTACGGTTGTTTTTTTCATATCGTGCGCACATATACTACGTACTCGCTGCATAACTTCTCGTTACTTTCTGTACGAGCAATATAACCTAGCTTTGACATTTTGTGCTTCAGTTCGTTATACTTTCCGCGTGTTTTTTTATACTTTTCATTATAAAGTTAAACCCACAATTTAATCGGGCAATAATTTAATTTCTTTTCGCAATGCCCCCTGGGGCCAACAGGCTGGGGGATAATAGGTTTGCACTATTATCTCCGGGTCCAAAAAACAAGAGAAAAAAGCCAGAAAACTCAACGCTGGAATTCTTCCCGGAATTACCTATTACTAAGAAGGATGATCCCAAGTACCTTGTAATCAAATCACAGGACGTCAGGAAACCTATTGCATCCACTTCTTGCTTTGCAGTACATAAAGGTATTCAAGCCATAAGCAAAGACATCAACAAAATCACTTCGCTTCGTGACGGCAGCCTACTACTTTTGGTCAAGAACCAAAAAATCGCGGACAAATTTTTACAAACCAAACATCTTCCCGGAGCTGGTGCTGTGGTGGTATCTCTTCACAACTCTTTGAACTCAGTAAAGGGTACAATTTACGCTCCATTTATCTGTCAGCTTACTGATGACGAAATAATTGATGGTCTAAAAGAACAAGGAGTATCTGATGTTTATAAATTTACCAAGATAAACAATGGTGATCGTGTGCCTACTGGTGCTTTATTGTTAACTTTTGATAAATATACTTTACCTAGTCGTATTGAAGTTGCTTGGTGTACCCTTGATGTCCGTCCGTACTATCCCAATCCCATGCGCTGCAAGAATTGTCAGTTGCTGGGTCATACTGCTAAGCGTTGTAATAAGTCCCCATCTTGTTCTATCTGCAACCTTCCCCCAAATCATACCCTCCCACTGAATGCGGTAGAGTCAAATGTGCTAACTGCGATGGTGAACACCCTTCTTCCTTTAACGCCTGTCCAAAATACGTCCAGTCAAAAGAAATACTCAAAATTAAAACTATCCACAAGTGTTCGATGCGTGAAGCCATCAATTTATACAAATCTCAATTGCCTTCTACCCCCTCACCATTCTCTTATGCTAATGTAACAGCTTCCAACAACAATTCTCACTCAAAAAAATACATCAACAACGATAAAACTTCAAACACCATAGATTCTAATGACATCATTAAAGCTACAACTTCAAAACATAACGCTTCATCTCCTACCAACATACATTCAATCCATAATGATTGCCCCGAAACCCCTTCTCCCTCCGTTTCTTCCCTTTACAATTCTCCTTCTCCACCCTTCTCACCCCTTTCCACTACTACTTCTCCTACCACTATAACCTGTTCCACAACTTCACCTGTACCCCCTCCCATCCACAATCACATACCCAAGTACCCATAGATACATAATTCTAGATATTAAATTCCAATTAAAACTTACATTTTTCATACTTTGTATATACTTTAATTTTCTTTATTTTTGCTATGTTAACTTTCCTTCAATGGAATATAAACGGATACATTAATAACTACTTTGAACTTGAAATTTTAATTAAAAAATATAACCCCTCTGTAATATTATTAAACGAAACGCATATTGCAAACAATATATCAGCTTATACCCCAAAAGCATATGCTGGTCATTTTTATAACCTTCCTTCCATCACATCAAGCAAACAAGGTATTGCAATCCTGATTAAGAGAAGTATACCGCATAATATTCTCCCAATACCTCCTTCGAATATCTCTTCCGTTGCCATCGAAATTTCCTCCCCCAAAAAATCATAATCATCTGTGCATATTCCCCTCCTCACCAAACTTTTACTTCAGCAGACTTCTTTAACCTTCTCCTTCTTGCTCGACTCCTTTTTTACTGGCTGGTGACTTCAATGCCTGGTGCCCTCTTTGGGGTTCTTCTTCAACCAACTCCAGAGGCCGCATTATTGAGGATGCTGTCCTCTGTTCGGACTGTGTTGTCCTTAATGATGGCTCCCCTACCTATTTCTCCACCCATTCCACCTTCACCCATATAGATCTTACAATTTGTTCCAGTTCACTCTCTCCCAAAGTTGTTTGGCACTGTATAGACAATTTGCATGGTAGCGATCATTTCCCTATCATAGCCAAAATCTCCTCCCATAATTCCAATTTCTTCAAACCCAGAATATTTTTTAACACCGATTCAGCTGATTGGCCCAAATTTCAAGATTTTTGTTTACGTTACTCAGACACCCTCCCTCCTGCAGATACTATTAATCAGGAAACTGCCATAATTCAGAAGATTATAAGATCTGCTGCCAACCAATCTATATCTCAAACCTCTCCTAATCCTCGTAATCATAACCCTCCTTGGTGGGATAGTGAGCTATCTTCTCTCAGACTGCATAAGCAACAAACATGGCATCATTTCAAACAAAATCGTTCATCATCAAACCTTGTTGCTTATAAAAAAGCTAATGCCATCTTCAGAAGAAAAGCGAAGCAAGCAAAAGTTAAATCTTTCCAGAAATTTACCAGCAGCATTAATTCCTCTTCTAACCCTAAAATGATTTGGTCAAATATAAGAAGACTATCTGGCAATATTTCTTTCTCTCCTATTCTCTCACTCAACTCCTCTCAAGGCAATCTACTACATCCACAGGATATAGCTTTAGAATTCGCCAAATTTTTCTCGTCTAACTCCTCTGATTATAATTTCTCCTCTGAATACTCGTCTAATAAGAACTCTTTACTTGCCTATAATTACGTTTCATCTACTTTATCCCCTTCAGCTGAATACCTCGACTCAGATATATCTTTAATAGAACTCAATATAGCTCTTTCTACGGTTAAAGGTAAAACGCCTGGGTTAGATAAAATTTCCTATCCTATCATCAAACATCTTCCTCCTCACCTCCTCAAACGACTTATCAACCATTACAACAATATTTATCGAACTGCCACCATACCCCAAATCTGGAAAACCAGCGCAATCATTCCTATTCTAAAACCTGGCAAACCTCCGTGCGAAGTTACCAGCTATCGTCCTATTTCCCTTCTACCCTGTCTAGGCAAACTTTTAGAAAAAATTGTTGCTACTAGACTCTCTTGGTTTCTCCATTCCAATAAACTCATTCACCCTAATCAGGTCGCATTCAAAAAGGACACAGCTCTATCGACGCTCTTTTACACCTTGACCACTTCATATGTGACGCTTTAGCTAATAAAAATCACGCTTCTCTTCTTTCGCTTGATTTCGAAAAAGCGTTTGATCGCGTGGGCATACATGTAGTTTTAAGACAATTAATCAAATGGAAGGTTGGCCCCCGTATATTTAGTTTTGTTAAATCCTTTCTTTCTAAACGCAAAATCAAAGTTCTGATTTCTGGCATATCTTCACCGACTCTTCCTTTGGATAACGGCACTCCTCAGGGATCACCGCTATCAGTTATTCTGTTCACCATAGCATTTGATGAAATCAGTTCTATCCTTTCTTCCTTCCCTAATATTCAGCATCAATTATATGCTGATGATCTCCTTCTATTTTCAAAATCTTCTGACCTTAGTGCTATATCCTCTACCTTTAAAGAATTCTCAACTATCCCTATGGTCCCTTTCCTCAGGCGCTTCAATTTCGTACTCAAAATCCTGTCTACTCCACATTTGTAAAAAACATAATTGTAATTTTCCACCGATTTCTTTCAACAATGTAAATATTTCATGTTCTCATACTCTTAAGTTTCTTGGATTAATTCTAGATAGTAAATATACTTTCAAACAACATTGTGAATATATTAGAAATAGAATTACTAAAAACTCAAATATTGTTAAGTACCTAGCATGCAAGCGTTCGCTCATTGGCCCGTCTTTGTTAATTAATGTTGTCAAGGCACTCATACTCTCCGTCATCAACTACGCTCTTGAAATATATGGGCATCATTCAAAAAGTCACCTAAAATTGTTGGCCGCACCGTATCACTCAGCTGTTAGAAGATCGCTTCGAGCATTCCCCACGTCACCAATCAAAAATATGTTAGCAGAGTCCGGTCTTCCCTCTCTGATAGACAATATGGAAGACACCACATACAAATTATACCCGAAGATCATCCTTGGTTCTAACCATGTGCTTCAAGATGCCTTTTCTTCATCATCAACTCGTATCCGACCTCCAAAAGTTGAGTCAGCTATATATAAATGCACCTTTTTTGCCAAAATAAACAACTTACCACTAAAACCTGCTAAACTTCCTAAACGTCGTCATCCTCAATGGTTGATTCCAATAAACACGTTTATTGATAACCTAGCTCGTTTGCCTAAATCCACCACACCTAATGCGATCTATGCATCAGAATTTTGTGAAATTATGAATACTCTGAAACATGGCAGTTGGAGATTTATATTCACGGATGGTTCAAAAAAATCCAAACCTCTTTTGCGGTCGTTAGCGAGAAAGGAAAGCCAATCTCATATGGACTACTTTTCCCCTTTTGTTCGATATTCATTGCTGAAGCCACTGGGATTTTACATGCTGTTCTACATGTCACAAAAAGCCCTGGAAAATATGTCATATGCACCGACAGCTTATCATGTTTCCAAGCCATTCAAAATTGCAACAACCACACTAACATCATCACTGCAATTAGAGAATATCTTATTAAATATGAAAATAAAATTAAGATAATGTGGGTCCCAAGCCACACTGGATTATCCGGAAATAATTACGCTGATTTACTAGCAAAGAATGCATCCAACACGCCCACAATTACATTCAGTTTCTTCATGAAATCTGATATATTCCGACTCATACACCAAAATAGGCTCTCTAAATTGGCACTCGATTGGGTCTCATATAACCACCATTACTCAATAGTTAACACAGCCAGAATCAAACCGCTATACCCATCAACAGTAGCAACCAATTTTATAACACCTTACATTCGCCTACGGATTGGACATACTATACTGACGCATGCGCACCTCCTCGGAAGAAACAGTACCATCTGCTGCCCGTTCTGTAACTCAACAACAACCGTGCTCCATATATTAGAATTTTGCCCAACTCTGAAAGAAAAGAGAGATTGCCACTTCAACACAGATCCGATTACCCTCCTTTCCAACCCTACGGAAGAAAATATAAAAACCATCTATCGTTTCCTTAAAGATTGTGATCTATTGAGGAGAATATAAAACCAACACATTCTTCAACGGACAGCTGATAGCCTTTGAAGCTAGCGCTGCATGCCTTAGGTTATACATATAGTATTAACTTTGTATAAGCTTTTATAAATAAAAAAAAAAAAAAAAAAAAAATAATAATTTAGGCGTATAAAAATTTGCTTTACACAGTCGCAGCGCTTTATATCTGGCTGCCCGCTTGCTTTGTAAGCGCATAAATTCAGGTAAGAAATTTAGCTATTGGCCATTTGGAACAATGCGATTTTCGGTTCTGGTTTTATACGCATTTCCTCAGACTCATTTTGCTCATTTTCGCCATGGTTGAGTGTTTGTATTTCTCTTGATTAGGTTAGTTTGCTTTGGGGTCAACGAACTTCTTGGAGAAGGAATTTGCAATTTTGGAGTTGAAGCTAGCTGATAAAAATAAAGTTTTTACTGCCGCTATAAAATTGTTTGAAACCGATTATATGAAATAATGGCACAACGCACAGTGGCACCGCTCCATACATTTCTTGGAAAAAAATAGAAGGAGTGGTCGTACAACAATGAAACTTTGCAGAAACACTTCTCTGGACTAAATTAAGAAATTTTGAAAAAATCTTGGAAAACCGCCCACTGCCACACCCACCTCCCTGCAATTGCCAAAATTTTTATTTTTGACCTAGAGACTTGAAATTCGGGACACTTCTTAATTGAGTTCTCCTGATGAAAAAAATTAAACTTAAACGCAAAGTGACGTTATTTATACCTTTACCTTGATAAAAATCCAATATAATATGAATGTTTTAATTGAATATGTAACCGGCGAAAAATTGTGTTAGTTTTTATTTGTAATATTATGCAAGCACCATATCTTTAACAATGGGATCTAGTTCTAAGGAAATTTTGTTCGAATGACGGCTTAAGCTACTCATGTAAGGATCCGAAGTTATAAGAAGTCTGTTGAAGACATCAGTATTTGTGGAATTAAAATCGATGTTACTAAAAGGGACGGTAATTGGCGGTTGTTTTTTTTTTTTTTAATTGAAAGTACAGACTCGGAACTTTCATTTTTTTATAGTAAGAGGGCTAAGCAAGGCAAAGCACATAAAGTTTTTTTCCATCAAAAAATGAAAAGTTGATATTTTTTAGTATAATTTTTGAAAAATTATAAAAATTAGCTTACTTTGCCAATTTCAATAAATTTTTTTTTATAAACAAGTAGGTGCTATATTTTCACTAAAAAATGAAAGAAAAGCCATAGCTACAAACTTACACACAAAAAAAAATTCTTTATTTGGACAATAATTTTAATCTGATTTTATTGAATAACTTTCCGTCGACTTCTGTTAGTTTTTTTAACTATAAAATTTCACTTTTTATAAAAAACCTTGTTGAATTTTTCTTATACAAATATTTCTTTACAAAACAAAATCATTAAAGTTTTGAAATTGGAAAGCGGAAAAATCCTATTTTTTCCGCCGAAATGCCACTATGCAACGCCCCGGATATTGAAGGAAGAGAGGTTTTAACTCATCAAAGTTATGGACTGTATTTTGTATTGTCAGATTTAAACAATTATAGATTTTCTGCCAGAGAAGCTGCTCATTTTTCGGAGCACCCGCTATCGTTAGATCTCTATAGCAAAGAGTTGTCATACGGACTGAGCGATCGGAATCAAGCTCTTGTAAGGCATGTTTTGGTCAAACCGAAGTTAATGATGAAAATTATGAACAATCAAACAGTTCGATATCGAGATGTGTATCTACTCATTTAGACAACGTTGTTGTCAATACTTTGAACCCATTAATGTCCAAACCGTCGCACAATTGGCCTTAAAATATTGTAACTGCAGACGCTCTTTCGCCTTCCTCTTTAAACAAAGCAGTCTGACCTGTATCTATCATTACTACGTCCCTAAGGGGTTAGTGTAATCAGATTAAGGACAACTCTCATACTTTGATCATAATAATAATAATAATATAGTATACCGAACGATTACCCTTCTTCCGCCCAAAAGAGCGGAAGTAGCTGAGCCATAAAAGGAAAGAGTTTAAAGCGTTGCATTCTTAAGCTGCCCAGGCTACAGAAACAAAAATTTCACCAGCCAAAATTAAGAATTAGGTTAACGAAAGTTTATTACTTTTAAATGTTACTTGTTAAAAGTATATAAAATATTTTTTAATGGTAAATAGTGAGTCTGTTAGATCAAATGTGCTGGAATGAGATTTGAAATCGTGACATATAAGGCGGAATGGTTCGTTTAATTCAAAATTGTTTCTAGAAAATTCTAAAAGTAAAGGTATTTAAAATTAATATAAGACAACAGCGAAGGAATACAGACTGACCCATCACAAAAAATTTTATAACAAGCATTCCCCTACGACTCGCTAGTATCCCAATAAAAATTATTTAAAGAAAAAAGTAAAAATTGTTTTTGAACAGACTCTAACTTCTCCGAATGGCTATTCATAACTAGGGTTAAAAACCACAGAAGCATACTCTAGAGTATAGATCTCACCAAATATGTAAACAATTTTGTAGTAAGCGGATCCCTCAATTCTTTAGACCAACGTTTAACAAAACTAAGAGCGCCTTTAGCTTTAAAAACCGATGAAGATTATAATTAAGTTTGGGGTGCATTGTTACTTCCAGATCAACAAATAGACATACTAGCTCCAAACTAAAGCTTTGTATTACGTATGAAGTAGGGTCTAAAGATCTACGTGAAAAGCATATCGTTTTACATTTTTTACAGGACAGTATTGGACCACGATGGCTAACTCGAGGAACGCCCGAAGGAACATTGATTAAATCAAAAAAAGTATGTTAAATATAGATGTACTGTAGATTTCCCTTTACGAAAACCATATTGAGAACAAGAAATTAGTAAAGAAATCCAAAAAGTTGTTTAGTTTGTTATAATTGATAAATGATTTTTTCCATATTGATGGAAATAAGCCTTGCTTATGAGATGCATTAAATTGTTTTGTTAGGGGTTGGTATATATAGTACATATATTTGCCACATTTTTAAGAAAGCATGAGGGAATCTGCGCCATAATTAAATGATTGCTTTATGGGGCTATACCAGTGTGACGCATGAAAAATTAGGCGATTTTCGAAATTTTTTTTAAAGAAAATACTAGATTGAATGTTTCGACGTCCTATGGACGTAATGAAGTATATTTTTAGCTATATTAAAATTTTGTTTTTTTTTACAAAAATATTGAAAAATAATGGAGTTAAGTGCTGTCTGCGGAAGTGCCGAAAAAAAGTGCCTCAACTGCTGGCATGTTTCCGGTCGAATGAGTAGCTGAAACAAAAAAATTCAAAATGTTTATTCTTCTTCTTTTTTACTGGCGTAGACACCGCTTACGCGATTATAGCCGAGTCAACAGACGCTACGTGGCGCCAATTGGATATTCCAAGCGAAGCCAGGTCCTTTTGCACTTGGTCCTTCCAACGGAAGCCAGCAGCTGTACATTCTTGTAAAAGACTGTACCTGCTCGATTAAGTTCTGTAGCTCGAATAATTTTCTCCAGCAGCAGATTGAAGAAGTCACACGATAGAGAGTCGCCTTGTCTGAAACCTCGTTTGGTATCGAACGGCTCGGAGAGGTCCTTCCCGATCCTGACGGAGCTTTTGGTGCTGCTCAACGTCAGTTTACACAGCCGTATTAGTTTTGCGGGAATACCAAATTCAGACATCGCGGCATGGAGGCAGCTCCTTTTCGTGCTGTCGAAAGCGGCTTTGAAATCGACGAATAGGTGGTGCGTGTCGATTCTCCTTTCACGGGTCTTTTCCAAGATTTGGCGCATGGTGAATATCTGGTCGGTGGTTGATTTACCAGGTCTAAAGCCACACTGATAAGGTCCATCAGTTTGTTGACGGTGGGCTTTAATCTTTCACACAATACGTTCGACAGAACCTTATATGCGATGTTGAGGAGGCTAATCCCACGGTAATTGGCGCAGATTGTGGGGTCTCCTTTTTTATGGATTGGGCATAGTACACTTAAATTCCAATCGTTGGGCATACTTTCGTTCGACCATATTTTGCAAAGGAGCTGATGCATTCACCTTATCAGCTCTTCGCCGCCGTGTTTGAATAGCTCGGCCGGCAATCCATCGGCCCCTGCCGCTTTGTTGTTTTTCAGGCGGGCAATTGCTATTCGAACTTTTTCATGGTCGGGCAATGGAACGTCTGCTCCATCGTCATCGATTGGGGTATCGGGTTCGTTTTCTCCTGGTGTTGTGCGTTCACTGCCATTCAGCAGGCTGGAGAAGTGTTCCCTCCGTATTTTATGTATTCTCCGGACATCGGTGGCTAGATCACCGTGGGGGGTTCTACAAAAGTATGCTCCGGTCTTGAAATTTTCGAGCATTACCTCTGTCGGCCAGCTTATCAAGCTCTTTGTACTCACGCATTTCGGCTACTTTTTTTTTATACCCTGAACAGGGTATATTAAGTTTGTCACGATGTTTGTAACACCCAGAAAGAAGCGTCGGAGACCCTATAAAGTATATACATATATAAATGATCAGTATGTTGAGCTGAGTCGATTAAGCCATGTCCGTCTGTCTGTCCGTCTGCCTGTATACATACTAACTAGTCCCTCAGTTTTTAAGATATCCTTTTGAAATTTTGCAAACGTCATTTTCTCTTCAAGAAGCTGCTCATTTGTCGGAACGGCCGATATCGGACCACTATAACATATAGCTGCCATATAAACTAAACGATCGGAATCAAGTTCTTGTATGGACAACTTTCACATTTGACAGGATATATTCACGAAATTTGGCATATATTATTTTCTAAGGCAACAATGTAATCTCCGAAGAAATTGTTCATATCGGTTAACTATAGCATATAGCTGCCATACAAACTGAACGATCGGAATCAAGTTCTTGTATGGACAACTTTCACATTTGACAAGATATATTCACGAAATTTGGCATATATTATTTTCTAAGGCAACAATGTAATCTCCGAAGAAATTGTTCAGATCGGTTAACTATAACATATAGCTGCCATACAAACTGAATGATCGGAATCAAGTTCTTGTAAGGACAACTTTCACATTTGACAAGATATATTCACGAAATTTGGTATATATTATTTTCTAAGGCAACAATGTAATCTCCGAAGAAATTGTTCAGATCGGTTAACTATAACATATAGCTGCCATACAAACTGAACGATCGGAATCAAGTTCTTGTATGGACAACTTTCACATTTGACAAGATATATTCACGAAATTTGGCATATATTATTTTCTAAGGCAACAATGTAATCTCCGAAAAAATTGTTCAGATCGGTTAACTAACTGGACACATAGTTACTAACAGAAATGCACCAGTAAAGGGTATTTAGTTTCGGTGCAACCGAAGTTAACGTTTTTTCTTTTTCTGTCTACAAATGCGTCTCGCTTCCCTCTTCAACTCTCGGTATCTATCCCATCCCGCACGTGTTGTGGTCGATCGTAACGTTGCGAGGTAGGCAGCCTGTTTTCTCTCCGCTGCGACTCGGCACTACTCGTCGTACCAGCTGTTCTTTTGCCATTTCCGAAAACCAATGGTTTCGGTTGCAGCTGTATGTAAGGAGTTTGAAATGCCGTCCCACAGTTCCCTTATACCGAGTTGTTGACGAGTGCTCTCAGAGAGCAGGAGTACAAGCCGAGTAGAAAATCGTTCGGCTGTCCGTTGTGATTGCAGCTTCTCGACGTCGAACCTTCCTTGTGTTTGTTGGCGTGCGTTTTTTGCTGCACAGAGGCGGGTGCGAATTTTGGCTGCAACAATATAGTGGTCCGAGTCGATGTTAGGACCTCGGAGCGCACGCACATCTAAAACACTGGAGACGTGTCTTCCGTCTATCACAACATGATCGATCTGGTTGGTGGTTTTTCGATCCGGAGACAGCCAGGTAGCTTGATGTATTTTCTTGTGCTGGAATCTAGTACTACAGATAACCATATTTCTGGCCCCGGCGAGTCGATCAGCCTCAACCCATTTGGGGATGTTTCCTCGTAGAGGCTGAATTTACCGACCGTAGTGCCAAAGATACCTTCTTTGCCCACCCTGGCGTTGAAGTCGCCAAGCACGATTTTGACATCGTGGCGGGGGAAACTCTCATAAGTGTGCTTTGGTCACATCGTCCTTCTCTTCCGTCGGGGCGTGGGCGCAAATCGGCGATATGTTGAAGAACCTGGCTTTGATGCGGATTGTGGCTAGACGTTCATTCATAGGAGTGAATGATAGTACTCGGCGACGTAGTCTCTTTCCCACCACGAATCCAACACCAAACTTGCGCTACTTTATATGGCCACTGAAGTAAATGTCACAAGGACCTACTCGTCTCTGTCCTTGTCCCGTCCATCGCATTTCTTGGACGGCGGTGATGTCAGCCTTTATTTTCACGAGAACATCAACCAGCTAGGCAGCGACACCTTCCCAATTAAGGGATCGGACATTCCAGGTGCATGCCCCCAATTCGTAGTCCTTATTTCGCTTGCCATGGTCGTCATCAAAAGGGGGGTCTCTCATCCGAGGCTGATTGTTGGTTTTAAGTGGGGGATATTTCGCCTTCTCACTTTAGCTCACCTTCAAACGGATGTTCTTAGGCTACCCAGAGGATACTTGGTCAAAGACCGGAAGTCGTGAGCTGCTTGAGTCATATGTAAAAAATCGTTTCAGGCCACTCCCAAGTGAATGGCGATCAGAGAACTTTCCTTACTTGCGTGAACTTCTACACATGACTCCATCCTTGCAAAACATTATATTAAATAAATAAGGATGGGCTAAACTTATGTGATAGACGAAAGACACGTCTCCAGTGTTTTAGATGTGCGTGCGCTCCGAGGTCCTAACATCGACTCGGACCACTATATTGTTGCAGCCAAAATTCGCACCCGCCTCTGTGCAGCAAAAAACGCACGCCAACAAACACAAGGAAGGTTCGACGTCGAGAAGCTGCAATCACAACGGACAGCCGAACGATTTTCTACTCGGCTTGTACTCCTGCTCTCTGAGAGCACTCGTCAACAACTCGGTATAAGGGAACTGTGGGACGGCATCTCAAACTCCCTACGTACAGCTGCAACCGAAACCATTGGTTTTCGGAAAGTGCAAAAGAACAGCTGGTACGACGAGGAGTGCCGTGTCGCAGCGGAGAGAAAACAGGCTGCCTACCTCCCAACGTTACGATCGACCTCAACACGTGCGGGATGGGATAGATACCGAGAGTTGAAGAGGGAAGCAAGACGCATTTGTAGACAGAAACAGAATGAGGCCGAAATGCGTGAGTACGAAGAGCTTGATAAGCTGGCCGACAGGGGTAATGCTCGAAAATTCTACGAAAAGATGCGGCGGCTTGCAGAAGGTTTCAAGACCGGAGCATACTCTTGTAGAACCCCCAAAGGTGATCTAGTCACCGATGCCCAAAGCATACTTAAATTATGGAGGGAACACTTCTCCAGCCTGCTGAATGGCAGTGAACACACAACGCCAGGAGAAAGCGAACCCGATTCCCCAAACGATGACGATGGAGCAGACGTTCCATTGCCCGACCATGAAGAGGTTCGAATAGCAATTGCCCGCCTGAAGAACAACAAAGCGGCAGGGGCCGACGGATTGCCAGCCGAGCTATTCAAACACGGCGGCGAAGAACTGGTAAGGAGCATGCATCAGCTTCTTTGTAAAATATGGTCGGACGAAAGTATGCCCAACGACTGGAATTTAAGTGTGCTATGCCCAATCCATAAAAAAGGAGACCCCACAATCTGCGCCAACTACCGTGGGATTAGCCTCCTCAACATCGATACGTTCTGTCGAGCTAATTGTGTGAAAGATTAAAGCCCACCGTCAACAAACTGATTGGACCTTATCAGTGTGGCTTTAGACCTGGTAAATCAACCACCGACCAGATATTCACTATGCGCTAAATCTTGGAAAAGACCCGTGAAAGGAGAATCGACACACACCACCTCTTCGTCGATTTCAAAGCTGCTTTCGACAGCACGAAAAGGAGCTGCCTCTATGCCGCGATGTCTGAATTTGGTATCCCCGCAAAACTAATACGGCTGTGTAAACTGACGCTGAGCAACACTCAAAGCTCCGTCTGGATCGGGAAGGACCTCTCCGAGCCGTTCGATACCAAACGAGGTTTCAGACAAGGCGACTCCCTGTCGTGCGACTTTTTCAACCTGCTTCTGGAGAAAATAGTTCGAGCTGCAGAACTCAACAGAGCAGGTACCATCTTCTATAAGAGTGTACAACTGCTGGCGTATGCCGATGATATTGATATCATCGGCCTCAACACCCGCGCCGTTAGTTCTGCTTTCTCCAGACTGGATATGGAAGCAAAAGAAATGGGTCTGGCAGTGAACGAGGGCAAGACGAAATATCTCCTGTCATCAAACAAACAGTCGTCGCACTCGCGACTTGGCACTCACGTCACTGTTGACAGTCATAACTTTGAAGTTGTAGATAATTTCGTCTATCTTGGAACCACCGTAAACACCACCAACAATGTCAGCCTGGAAATCCAACGCAGGATTACTCTTGCCAACAGGCGCTACTTCGGACTGAGTAGGCAATTGAAAAGTAAAGTCCTCTCTCGACAAACAAAAGCCAAACTCTATAAGTCGCTCATAATTCCCGTCCTGCTATACGGTGCAGAGGCTTGGACGATGACAACAACCGATGAGTCGACCTTAAGAGTTTTCGAGAGAAAAGTTCTGAGATTTATGGTCCTTTGCGCGTTGGCCACGGCGACTTTCGCATTCGATGGAACGATGAGCTGTACGAGATATACGACGACATTGACATAGTTCAGCGAATTAAAAGACAGCGGCTACGCTGGCTAGGTCATGTTGTCCGGATGGATGAAAACACTCCAGTTCTGAAAGTATTCGACGCAGTACCCGCCGCGGGAAGCAGAGGAAGAGGAAGACCTCCACTCCGTTGGAAGGACCAAGTGGAGAAGGACCTGGCTTCGCTTGAAATATCCAATTGGCGCCAAGTAGCGAAGAGAAGAAACGACTGGCGCGCTGTTGTTGACTCGGCTATAATCGCGTAAGCGGTGCCTACGCCAGTAAAGAAGAGAAGAAGAAGTGTGCCACCTTATGACCGAAATTTGTTCGAGTCCAATGAGAACTGTTCAAATCGCTAAGTACCGAATATTTAGACTCCGGTGCCTATAGTTGACTTTTGATCAAAAATGTCGTCAATATGTGATATATATAACTGAAATTAAGGTCTAATCTTTCTCGCATCTGATATGTCGGTATGTCAAAAATGGGTTGAATCGGGCCAATATGTGAGTTATCCCAATGAAAAAAAGAGAGCGTGTTTTATTGATAACAGTGTATCTTTGCGCCTAAAATAAATAACCTATATAGCTAATATCATGTTTTTCGAACATCATCTGTTAAAGTATTTCCCTGGCTTTGATTGTTGCAAGTTGCAAGAGTATAAAATGTTCGGTTGCACCTAAACTTATTCCTTCTTTACTTGTTTACTTTGTTTATGTAATTATTATAACATATGTATTTTTTTTGTTAAGCCAATTGTTGACGCAATTTAGAATATTTTGAAAAGTCAACAACTAAATCAGTTTTTTTTAAGTTTGAAAGAACGAGATTTTTTATTTTTTTATTTAAATCTCGAAAACCATAAGTTAGAACTTATTCTTTGAGTATCGCAACATATCTTTCACATAAATTTAAAAACGTTTCATTAAAATGGAAGACACTAGATTTAATATTGCCACTGTAATCTGGTCAAGTTACTTCAAAGTTCGTAATTAATCTTCTTTAAACTAGCTTTCGCAAAGTTGGACCGAGAACAAAAGTTTGGTGTATTATTATGAAGTAAGTTGGCTATTATTTCGATATTAATTTCCAAAGCAGGATGAGGACCAGAGGACTCGTGGCGAAACCGAAGGTTCACATCGGATAACAGAGAATATTGAAGCGTTATCAACGTAAACCAGATCTAAAGACTTACCAAATTTGTTTCAAATATCAATAATAATCAATTGATTTCCATTATACACACGGTAAATAGAAATCTCACATAACAATCATGGAATCATTATTATTAGCCATGGAGAAAGTATTATTTATTGAGGCGCTATATAAAAAAAAGATAAGTAAATATGGCAACCATTAACGTAAATTCGAATGCATTTAAATTTAATGAAGTCTTCATGAGAAACATGAACTTCTTCAGATGCAATTGATGAATGACACCACCTCCTACCCTGCTCAGCGCCTCCTATCATGCCGAATCTCTGCGCATTATAAACGTCATAAATGATTTGTGGTTAAATTTGAATTGGACTTTTAAAAGTAATATAATGGGTTGCAGTACTTCAGACGTCACTCATCGTCATCTAAATCTACATTACAGTTCGATGTATATGCTCGATGATTTGAACAAATAACATTGCAAAGATCCGGAATTTGTTTTTTACTCTCATCCCATTTTCCTTTATGTCAGTAACTCATTTAATAAAACACTGTTACAACATTTGGCGCTCGTTATTGGCACTTCTGCTATTTACAAGTAAGAACTCTCACAACTCTCACAATTATCCAAATTAATGATGTATAGTATATGGGCTCCCAACAGAGCAGCTGATAGAGCAGTTAACGCTGGATGTTTTTTTCAAACGATTTGAGCATTTCATCATGATTATAGATTATTAATTTGAGGCACATGAGACAACGTTTTCTGATAGTGAATCAGATCCGCGATTTTTCAGGAACCTCGTTGAAAGTATGAATTTGTATCTATGTACAAAAACGAGTAAGTTAAAGCACTGAAGCAAAGGAGCTGTATAGACAAGTAAGTCCACAAATCAGTTAATTATACTTTTATTATGGCCGCCGACTATTTAAAAATATATATTATAATTGCTTCTGAAATAAAATAGTGCTAAATAAAGGATATTGTTGTTATGTTAATAAAAAGAGCATAGGAATGAGGCGTGAAAAATAAATTGAAATTATTTGGATGAAATTCATTTTTCAAAAAGCATATGTTATTAGAACGTGTATGTGGATTAAATATGTTAGCGATCCTGTCTTTGGCTCATTTTTCTACAGGTGCATGGCCGGTCCTGCTTAGCATTTTCATCGTTCTCCGGGCAAATACTGACTCGGGTAGTTGAAGCTCTAATAGAATAGGAAGGATCAGTATTGCATGCAAAGGCTAAGGCCTCCTCCTTAGAAATCGAGACTCTCTGTTTTGCACTTGAATTTCGCGATGGTTCCATCTCAATATCTCTATCAGTTCCCATTCCCATTTCCGTTTCAGTTTGGTTTTTGCTCGAGCTTGAATACCTGGATTCCTCATTATTTGCGTGTGCATTATCATTCATATCGGGAGTTTGCGGCTGTTGTGGTTGTAGCGGCGGGGGTGGTGGTTTTCGTTTCTTTCTAATGCAGCAGCAAACTACTTCGTCCACCGAACCTGGTGCGGGTGGTTCTGCATTCAATTCCGGTTCAGGTTTCCAATGCTGGGCTTCCGCCAGAGTGCAAAGTTGCCGACGCAATTGCTCGAGAATGTAATGCTGTTTTTGTCGCACTTCACCCATACTTAGGGAATCCCTTTTTATTGGCGGCATTTCGTCTTTTTCTTCGTCGGGATTAAATGCCAGATGTTCGAGTTCGAGAAGCAGATCATGGCGTTCGCTAGGTTCGGCTTGAACTATTTGTCGTATGCGGAATTGCAAACGCGCAAATTGTGTGGTTAGTGTAAGGAAAGCACGTTGGAGACATGTAAACTCGCACTCCAGTCGACGGATATACTCGAGGTGATTCACACTCTCTTGATTCGAGTACCAAAGATATAGTAGCTCAAATGGCTTTAGTCCGAAGTTACAGCCTTCTACGTCAGCGTGTTGAGAATCGGTCGGACTGTTACCACCCGAATTTTTGCCATCTTTGTTTTTCATTACTCTAAATAAACAACGTTAATTTCCAATTGTTTTTCTACAACAAAGAAGCAGTTAAGATCTTCTAAGTTGTCGGTCAATAACGTGGCTTAGGGTTTTTATTGCGAAAATTAGTTGGTTTTTATGTACTGGCCAAGTATGTATAGTAAACAAACGTTTTATCCAAAAAATGAAATTTTTTTAATTTTGAATTTTGACTGAGAACAAATTTTTCTCACTTTGACATCTTTACATAATAAGTGTTTATATACACAGTTGAAATACTTCACAATCGATGTTGTTGTATGAGTAATTGTAGGTGATTAATTTAAATAAAATTTCCATAACTGTTATAAATTCAAAAGAATAAAGAAAAACTACGGAAGTGTATCGCGTAACTCTAGCCTAATACCCTGAAATACCCATAAACTGTCCATATGTCAGTAGAAATATAAATTTTCTAAGTCCATTTTGACCCTATAGTATCCGTTTTTGAAATACCTGTGCTAGTCTCACAATAGCCGACGTATGTAAGAGGGAAAACTCATTCATTAAATAAATTTTTGACGGTCGCTGGGTCACTTTTGATAGCTTCACAGCGCTCTCTGCTTTCGTTGTTCGATTTTCTTTCCGAAAAGAATTGAGTTACCAACCGATAGGAAAACCAAACGATGATTCTATTCGGCTGCGATATTACTCTATTTACGAAAATGTACTAAATGATAATAAATTTCTCTTGCAATAATGGCACCAAAATATCAAAACAATCCTAGTTTGTATTTTTGTAACAATTATATCAGTCCAGTATCCGGAAAATCCCTCCTTATATTCTTTCGAACTGAATTGCAGGCATCTAGTTTCTTACTAATTTATGCTTATGATATTCCTAATATTTCCAAATGGGTAAGGGACTTCAATTATAGAGCTAAAATTCACAAAAGTTATTTAAATTTTTTATTATATGTATACAAATAATTCAATGTTTCAATACTCTTTGTTTGCTTTTGCGCTCCTAAATAAAAATATTTACAGTTAAATAATTCTGATCTATTAGTAGTAGTCTAGCTCCAATACACACAAGTGAAAATTAAAACTATATATATGTATTTACAACTAACCCCGATTATCTGGTGCCAATATACACTCAACAGGGTTGTTCTGCTGCTACTTGCATAGTTTCGGATTTCAACACCCCAATACTCGTATTTTTCTTGAATAAAATCAAAATATACAGCTGTAGCCTCCTTTGGAAAAGTACACTCAGCATTCGTGCGTTTGTACATATCAAATATTATAAGCAAAGCTCTATAAGCCCCTTGCGACTGTGACTTGAACTTCTCGAGTGATGTTTGTCACTTTCACCTTCAGTTTCTCTCCAATGGTCAGCTTTATTTCTACTCGAAGCCGAGTACTCTGAATCGGCACCACTCGTGAATGCATTGTAATCCGGCTCGGAGTATTGTGTAGTATCCGATACGGTCGCAGAACTTCTTGTGCCTCCACGGTCGTTACGGGCAGCCTGTGTATCATCACCGAATTTCGGTACGTATTTGGAACTCCGCTCATCAGCCAGGGTGGCTAGTTGTTGATGGAGATGATCGAGTATGAAATGTTGTTTGCGGCGCACATCGCCCATATCTATGGAATCACGCTGTATGTGTGGCACCTCATCGTTTCCTTCATTTGCAATATTGGATGCTAAATTTTCAAGATCAAGTAGCATAGTATCGCGTTCAAAGGGTTCAGCGTGGACTATTTGTCGTATGCGAAATTGCAATCGTGCGAATTGTGTGGTTAGAGTAAGCACAGCGTGTTGTAGAGACGTAAACTCGGATTCCATTCGACGCACATATTCCAGCTCTTTAATACTTACTTGTTTCGGATACCAGACATAAGTCTGATCATAGGGACTTTGTTCAGGGTGGCAACAGCACATGCCGTCGGGATTGTCCTCATTATTTGAGTTTCTCTTGCTACTCTCGGAGTCCTTCTCTTCATTGACCTTCATTGTTTTCGTAAAGTGATTTTGTAGTAAAAAGTTATTGAGTCCAGATAATTGTAATCAAAAAATTGTTAATTTTTATTACATTTTGAATTTTGACTGAAAAATAAAATTACTATTTTGTAATTTATAAAAATGTTAGTTACCGAATGGTTACGATGATAGTGAAGGCTATGAATAGTACTCATTTAATGTGGCCTTTGACAGATAACAACTTGGGTTAAATGTGCGCTCCGGGGAAATATTGCTATACTATAAGTTAGTTGTTCTTCATTTATTTGTGATCGTTTTTAATATGTTGCTAAAGGTAAATTTTCGGCCAAAGTCAACTGTAGGTACCGGGGTTCACATAGTCGGAACTTAGGAGTTTAAACAGTTTTGATTCAATTTGGACAATTCTTGATCATTAGAAGTTAAAAAAGTACACGTTATATTACTATAAATACTTCTTCATTTGTGGACTGGAAAGTGAAATAATCAAATGGAATTTAGTATTGTGCTATATGGGAAATAGGCGTGATTGTAGTCCGATTTCGCCTATTTTCGCACTGTAACATAAAAATGTTAGAATGTTACACAACGAATTTGGTTTAACTCGGTCGTTTAGGTTTTGAAACATGTGATTTCACCTAAAAAAAAGGCGGTGCCACGCCCAATGTTCAATTTGAACCGCGGCTCTTGTAAAGCCATACCGTACCACCTCGGGTGTAAAATTTAATGTTTCCGAGGTATTCATTTTTCGATTTATCGCGCTTTTACTAGTTTTTACTAAAATCGTTACATCCATTTTTACACTCTTCCTAGAGGTTGTTGGTAAGACATTTGTCCTCAGCGAATGTGGTTATTTTAGCTTTCATGGTTTAGGAGATATGTACATTAAACCTTTTAGATTGCGGGATCCCACCTATTTTTCAATATTTTTAGCCTACAGGTACCGTTGGCTTTTGCGACCCCCTATTCCAAATGACAGGTTTCTATCTTAATTTATTGCTTGGTTAAGGTACCTTCTTTGTTTTAGATTACACACGTTTTGTGAGCGTGGCAGTGATCCGATTACAACCATCTGCGTACTCGTCCTCCATTTTTAGCCAAGGAACCCGTGGTTTAAATTATTACTATAAAATAATAAAATAATGTTATTCGTAACTTCTACTTATTTGCTCTTATCAAGCCGTAGAACATTAGTAGTTTAGTTCCTTTGTTGAGCTAGCTCATCCGTGGTTTTGTCGGTTTCTGGCGATTGCAATCGAGTCTCAAACTTAGGGATATGTCTTTGCTAGAAAATTATGTCTTTGAGTCTAGAAGTTTTAAAGACTAGAAGATGGCTGTCCCCAGACATTCTAAAGGACTTTATATTCATTTATAAATAAATTATGGAGATAAGATATGAAATAGAAGTTTAACCTCTCTCCTTGGTAGGCAAAGGAAAGCTAATATTTTTAGTCGACTTATGTAAATATTACTTTTTATTGTACTTTACCCACTCAAAGTAAATTGGGTGGATTTGAAGTTCACTGATTGTTCAAAATAATCTTCCATACAATATTTTAGTTCACCGTATTTTGAGTAAGTCCGGTTTGTTGCATAGCGTGTACCAATAGTGATGATTTGATTTTGACTCGTGACGGCATGGTGTGTTCAGTAAGGTTTGCAATTTCAACATGACACGCTTCATTTTGGTACCACGCTTCGAAATTGTCCAAACTTTTTACGCAAATTATCGATAAGTCATCTTTTTAGTGAGGCTCATTTCTTGTTAATGGCTTCGTCGACGAACAGAATTGTCGCTATTGAGGAAAGTTAAATCCTTCTGTGGTTCAGGAAACGCAATTCTAATCGCGCAATTGACCGTTTGATGTAGATTGCTGTACGGCGACATCATCGGGCCGTATATCCTTCGAAATGAGGTATGAAATGTCGTTACCGTCAGTAGCGAGTAGAATTTGATGAAAATGAGGCGGACGATCTCAATTTCCAACATGTTTCACGTTTGAACATGGACACTTGCGTACAAGGTTTGGTGACTTGCTAATTTCAAGAAATGGCGCAGTAAAATAGTCGTTGAGATCATCTGATTTAACGGGTCAATACTGTTTTCTCTGCGTCTGTGTTTACAGGAATCACCAGTAACGATCGATGAGCTAGAAGACAACATTCAGCGCGCACTAGCCGACCATTTGGCCGATATTTTGTTCAAATTGTCATTTTCTTGTTTATTGTTGTAGTCACGGCTAACGCGATTATAGCCAAGCGCCAATTGGAGATTCCAAGTGTAGGCATGTCCTTCTTCACCTCGTCTTTCACAACAAGACGTACTTGCTTTGCTTTTTTGTCCAACCTGGAGAAAGCAGAGCTAACGGCGCGGTTGTTATGGAAATTGATATCGATGTCATCGGCATAAGACAGATGCTCTACACTCTTTATTTAATATTGTACTTTCTCGATTAAGCTCCGAATCTCGAATTATTTTCTCTAGCAGCAGATTGTAAAAGTCACACGATAATGATTCTCCTTATAAGAAACTTCTTTTGGTTAAAACGGCTTTCCTTCCCGATCTTGACGAAGCTTTTAGTGTTGTTCCACGTCAGCTTACCCAGCCGAATTAGCTTTACGGGGATACCACGTTCAGACATAGCGGCATAAAGGGAGCTCTTTTTCGTGCTGTCAAACCCAGCTTTAAAATCGACGAAGTGTTGGTGTGCGCTGATTCTATTTTCACGGGTCTTTTCCAAGATTTGGCGCAAGGTGAACATCTGAACGATTGTTGATTTTCCCGGCCTAAGCCACACTGATAAGGTCCAATCCATACAATACGCCCGATAGAACCTTATATGTGATGCTTAGGAGGTTTATCAAACGGCTCACATTTAAATTCCAATCGTTGCGCATGCTTTCGTCCGACCATATTTTACAAAGAAGCTGATGCATGCTTCTTATTAGTTCTCTGCTACCGTATATGAATAGCTCGGCCGTTAGTCCATCGCCGCCGTCGCTTCGTTGTTTTTCAGACGGGTAATTATTATTCGAACTCCTTACATTGTCATCGATAGGGAAATCAGGTTCATCATCTCCTGGTGTTATGTTACCCATGCTAGCCAGCTTGTCTAGCTCTTCGTACTCACCTATTTCGGCCTCTCTCTTTTTTTGTCTGAAATTGCGTCTTGCTTCCCTTTTCTCGGTATCTATCCTAACCTGCACCTGTTGTGGCCGTTGCAGGTAGGTCTATTTTCCCTCCACTGCGACGCCGCACTTCTCATCGTACCAGCTGTTCTTTTGCATTTTCCGAAAACCAATGAACGTTTGCAGGTATACGTAAGGAACTTGAAATGTCGCTTCACAGTTTAATTATACCGAAAGACAATTAGAAAATCGTTCGCCTGCCTGTTGTGGTTGGAGCTTCTCTACGTCGAACCTTGCTTGTGTTTGTTGACGTGCGCTTTTTGTTACACAGAGGCAGGTGCATACCTTTGCTGCACCAAGATAGTCCGAGTCAATGTGAGGACCTCAGAGAGTACGCACGTTTAAAACACAGGAAATGTGTCTTCCGTCTATCACATCAAAGATACCTTCTTTACCAATGCTAGGGTGTAAAGTCTCCAAGCACGATTTTGACATCGTGGAGGTGTATCTCCCAGGTACGCTCATAGGTTCGCTCCAAAAGCTCATAGATGGCATCTTTGGTCACATCGTCCTTCTCTTCCGTTGCGGCGTGAACGCATATCAGCGATATGTTGAAGAACTTCGCTTTGATGCAGATTGTGGCTAGACGTTCATCTATCGGGGTGAATGCTAGGACTCGCCAATAGAGTCTCTCTTCCACCACGAATCCCACACCGAATGTGCGGTCCTTAATGGAACCACTGTAGTAAATGCCACAAGGACCTACTCGCCTCAGTCCTTGTCCCGTCCATCGCACTTCTTGGACGACGATGATGCCAGCCTTTATTTTTACGAAGACATCAATTATCGGATCGGACATTCCAGGTGTATGCTCTTAAATCGTAATCTTTAATATGTTAGCACTGGTCGTCATCAAAAGGGGGTCTCTCAACCGATTTATTTGTGATCATATCATTTGTGGTGTTTTTGTACGTAGCGGGTCCCGAACTCAACGTACAACTCTGAGCAGTGATGATTTACCTTCTCACTTTAGCTTGCCTTCAACGGAAGTTTTTGGCTACTCAGAGGATATTTGGTCTAAGATCAGAATTCGTTAACTGTTTGGGCCTTCTATAAGAGAATCGTTCCTGGCCACTCCAAAGTGAACGGCAAGATCTTTCCTCACTTACGTGAACTTCTACACATGGCTCCAAATACTCGTATTGTTCTCATCAGAAAAATTTGTTTGTTTGAGTTTTAGCCACCAAGACCGCGCATCTCTTTTGGAATGGAATCCCCAAATTGCCGGAAAGACATAACTTTACATTTGGGTACGTCATATTTTAATAGCGGTGTAAGAGCGAAAAAAGCAATCTCAAAGAAATGAAAAATAAGGTCAGAGAAATACCTTAAAGAGGTAGCTTGGAAGTAAAATTGTCAAAACGAACATATGGCTACTCAGAGACATAAAAGTAGTTCATGGTTTCGCGTCTTCTTAAAAATCTTGCAGCGCAGTTCCCATTGTATTTTCACATACAGTGGTCTCGCAGACAAAAGGCAAATACAAACCAAGCATAAAGTACACACAAACATTTTCAAGCAATTTGTACAGTCATGTGCCCGCATGTGGCAAGGCAAAGCAGCATTTAGTAAATTTGTGTGGCATTCAAGGCGCCGGCCGGCATGTTAAGGTAGGTTCGTACAAAACGCTATGCCACAAGACTCTCTTGCCCCACAATTCAAATGCCTTGTTCAACAGTGGCATTCCTCCATACGCCAAAATATGTGCGGTTGTGCGTTGCATTTGACATTTAAAACGTCAGTGCTCGCGTTATTGTCGGTCAAAAAGTGGAGCAGAGCAAATCGTGATTGTCGTGTGCGACCTGCTATCAGTTGGAGCGCTGGAAGTTAAAGTGAGCATTGGAAATTTATGGCAAAATGTTTTGGCTTAGAGTTTGAGCATAAAATAAATGGTAAGGTAAGAATAAAAATGGGCAGAATAGAAACAGGAGAGTAATATCTTTTCAAAGAGCATGCTGTAGATGTAAGAGAAATCCTGCTTACAGAATATTTCGCGGTGCAGAGTCTGTAAAAATGAATTAGTTTGGTTTTTCTGGACATAAAAACAATATATTTAAAATAAAAAAGATAATTGCTTCAAAATTCTGAGCTTTGTATTTGCATTGGTACTAGCGAATTATAATGATATATGTATTCCTATTTAGATTGAAGATAAAATTTTCATATTTTCAATAAGGAAAATACCATTTTATAGTACTCATTGAGGGAAACCAACTGTTATGGTACATATTCGAACTAGTAATGGCTTATCAATTTAATCAACTATTATTACTAGTATTTATTGATGGTGGGAGTCGATAAATCATAATTCCATGTGAATTCCCATACTGGTTAAAATCTCGAGGGTTGATTGCTGTGTTTTTTGGACGTTTTTCAGATATTAATACGCTTTACCCCATCTTAAGAAATATTTTGAATTACTATTACAAATATGATACCAGAGAAATCATGTCTATTGTACTATACGTATAGTTCCGTAACGTCTTTCTGTTAAGAGATTTTAAGACGTTACTTATCCTTAACCATTTATTAATGAATGTACCTATAAATCTACATAAGCTCATTCCATTACATTTAAATAATTTGCTAAAAAATTCTAGATGTGATTGCGGTCATAATCTTTTAAAATATTTCACAATTTAAATAAATCAGAAATGTAACGGTTTTCATAAAAAAAAACAGAAAAGAGTATTATACACACTCTTTAGTGCACCAATGAGTAAAAGCTTGCTTTCCAAAGCTTTTAAAGCCAACGCTCTGAGACTGTGATTGGGAGAGAGTAATTTTTCGCTCTCAGATTATTTACTCTCCGCCCGGAGAGGATGAAAGTGTTTCGTTCCTTTCGTAGTATTGCCATAATCGGTTGCCATATAAAGTTCTACCGAAAACGAAAACCATAGATGCAATTACGCTGTTTTGCTTCGAGAGCAGCTGATTTGCACATATACGACTACATACGCACAAACAAGTCAGTAAGGTAAATTCCTTTGCAATTACATTGAAGCGCTAGTGTCTCTGGAATTTAATTATGTTCCTGTTTGGAGTGTATGTGTTTGGATATTTGGACCGATATACCTTATAGGACCTTACGAGCCAGTGAATACTTTGATGTTTGCCTAGTTTTAGGCGTATATCAGTGAAGTGAATTTTACTGGTTGTGCGGTGTTAAAACTTGCATTTGTATTTCCGTTCTATTTTCACTGTCTCAGCTCCAGCACTCCCAGAGGTTTACTAATCGTTTCACTTCACTACACAGTCGGGTCACTTTGGGTTGGTGCTTCAATCTCAGCCTGTCCTATTTGTTTAAGCATCGTACGAGTCCCCGAGCGCGGACTGAATGAAATGCAACAAACACCGCGTTACAGGAACCCAACTACAGCTACCGCTTTTCCACCTCTGCGCCTCTGCAACGAGTGTTTTGGTTGCCTAACGGTAACGGAACGTCGCAATGCGAAGTAGTCGGGCCGTATGCGATGCGTTTTGCAACAGTGAACAAAAAGTAAAAATGTTTGGCAAAAGCTCAATGTATCGGTCCACATACGACTCGTTGTCGGCACGAGCTAGTGACTTTGTTGGTAGGCGGCTGGGCAGCAATGCAATTTTCGCACCGACGACGAGGCGCTGCAGTAACAGCGGCATCAGGCACTAGTATTACTGATACTTGGCGGTGTCCCGACTAGTTTTGTGCAGTTTCAGTTTCTGTTTCAGTTGCGAATAAACGGCTCGAGCGTTCAGGTGTGTCGAGAAACGCAGCGCGAGCGTTCGCCTTTCGTTGCTTTCGGTTCAACCAAAACTAACTAAAAGTTGTTGTGCAATTTTCCACATCGGTGGCTGCTAGCACCGTTGCGACGTCTAGTGCTAAGCGGCTAACTAATGTCCGATCCTTAAATTACAATTAGTTAATTCTACATATTCGGGCGCGCCAAACACAATCGAACTTTAGTGCAAATCCAAACGTAGTGAAAGTAGTGAGCGGTCAAGTCAAAGCGGCGCTCGGAAAGTGCACGCATTCTCTGCCGTTTGATATAAAGTTTGATGAAATTTGTAAAATAAAATATTGTACTGCATTGGCGAAGTTGCGAAAAGGTGCGATTGCATTGCCAACCGAGTGGTCAGGTTTTAGCTTTGCATATATTGATGCATATTTTGCGTGAAAATATTTATGCAAATGATATTTTGGTTTATGCGAAGCGCAAAGTGTGCCTGGGTTGCACAGTCGTTGAGTGTTCAGGTGATTATGTTTCACATGAGGTTGATTGTTTACATTTTTCCTGAACGCCGAGCATGTTGGCATTATCAGTGAACTTATTGTAGAAATATTTGTAGGTTTTCGTATCGATGCCAAGAGTATCTGAGGTAGCGCAGGATAAAATAGGGGGAGAGTAAGGAATGCGAAATCTAAGAAAAATTTCATTATTTCATTGTTTTGTATCACTTAAAGCAAACTCATAAACTGAGGAGCGATCCAAAGGATTTTAGCTAGTGAAGTTTTTCTGTTTTAAAATTATGTATCTGAAATCACATCAAAAATATGATATTGGTGCGTAATATTATAAAAAAATTGTTTGATAAATTCAGTGAACAAGGAGTATTCAAAGTATTTATTTTCATGCCTCAAACTATACACCAATGACGGAGTGAAGAAACCGAGACTTGAACTTACAATTAATGCAATTAGCGCCACAGATATCTGTACTTTTCAAATTAATTAATCTCTCATAATTTTAAGTTTTAATAAAATAAATGTGTTAAAAGAAAGTAATGGTAACTTAAATTTATTTGTAAAAAAGTATAAATATTTTAGCTTGTAAATAAATTTCGAATATCTTTCAACATTGATTTGTGTATTTGGGTAATTACTTTATATTAACGTACTTTTTGAAGACCCGAACCTGCTTCTTTGTGTTTACTAACTTCGAGAAATAATAAAATACTGCACATAACTTTTGAGGTGCTTAGTTTTCGAAGCAGTTCCTGCACTTTATAATGAGAAAAGTTAAAACTTGGGTAAAGATGTCGCAGCTACTTTGAAAAATAATAATACAAAACAACACAGGTAGATTTCTTAAAATCGTAGTGTTTCTTGAATATAATTGCATACTTTAAGACTTTTTGTTTAGTGTCCTCTTTTTCATAAATTAAAAGTTTTTCAATTACTCAACATACTTATTGCCATTATTTCTGTTATTTTTTTATAAAACGTCTGGTAATTTTTATCCAGAGATCTTTAACCGATCAATGGATTTAGACAACACTTGATACAAGCCCAAGTTATTAGAAAAAAAGTTATGTAGAGTAATTGATGTTAAATGATTTTTTTTTCATTTCTAAAGTTATTGCTGAAGTGCTTTAACAAATCTATAAGTTGTTGTTTTTGGGGTTAGTCAAACTTTGTACATCTTTATAAACTTGTATTATAACTATATAAAGTATGTAGTTGTTACGTGTGCTAATTGTGAGACAATTTTTTTGCAAATGAAATCTATTTTTATATAGTACTTTCTGGAAATTGAAATATGTTAGTGAAACAAATTTTCTGTATATATAAAGTAAATATTAATACGACTAAGAGATAAATCTCTTTATTAACTAAACTCTATGTATTAGCTGAGAGGACTTTGTAACTCTTTCTCGAAATAAAGCTAATAATAATGAGAGTATCAGAATTTATTGCATAGTTCACGGTTTACGTTTTAATTTTGAGTTCTTAAATAAGTTTTTTTAATGCCTGTTATAAACACTTCAAGGGAACAATTAAGACGATACCAAAAAATTATGGGTATTTGGAACGTACATTATTTTCTATGATTGTCGCCGACAGACGTAGGAGTTTCTCACAGTGTAGGCGATTCAATTAATAGTAATTATCAAAAAATTAAATGTTTCAATTAAAAGAATAATATGAAACTTAACTACTGCAAATGTGTGACAAAAATGAAGAAATAAATGCCGCATATGCGTTAATATCAAAAAATCTGCGAAATTTTTAAGTGTATTTTTTAATATGTTGAAGTGAGCGTTGGTCTTGCTGCAGGTATAAATTTCGGACGAAATATGAAGGTAAGTGTCATAAAATATTTAAAATCTATTATTATCATAAATAATAATTATAAAAAATAATGTATTTAAAAAACAAACATTATATATATAATATATAAAGAAAATAAATAAAATTATGATTTTCGCATATTTTTAGTTTTGAAATTAATTTCAAATATAAAATATAATACTAGCTTAAAACCAACTGATGCCACCGTTGTTGACATGCTCCTCCATTTTACATTAACACTTTCTTTAGAGTATTTGAATGTCCTTCCAGATTAACTCTTTATATAAATTTTTCTAATAATTAGAAGTTTATTTGCTATTCGGCGGTGAGATAAAGTCAACAAATCTTCACAAGCGCTGCTTTTTTTTTGTTTAGATGGCAGTGCTTTGGAAAATGTTTTAAGCTAAATTTAAAAATTAAATTTAAATTTAAGTTTTATAAAAGATATTTTGCGTTTTATTTGCAATTTGTATGAGGTCTCGTTTATTGTGTAAGCTTGCATCAATTTTTGCTATTGTAAGCTTTGAGATATCGTTCATTCAGTAGCCAAAAAATATCATTTCTTGAAAACACTGTGGGCAAAAAAGTGTTCAAAACATTGTAGAACCAAGTGATCAATATAAGTAATAAATACAAAATTAAAAATAATAAAAAGTGAAACGTTTTTTATAATGATTGCATGTTGTATCTAGTCAAGGGCAAGATATTTAACTAGGTTTTCAAGGACTTTCAAATTCTTAACAATTCAAATTTGCACACTTAAAATTAAAATTTTTTTCTTAAAATGTCTAGATACATATGCTTTTCCATTTTATTTACTAATAAAATCCAAATGCTCAACACCAGATGCAGCCACATACCCCCAAACCATAACATTACTCTTACTGTGGCAATACATTTTTTCCTTACGACTCTTCATTGACCTTTCCCCACACTTTTCGTGATCTTGTTGAACCAAATATATTAAATTTTGATTCGTCGGTGAACATAATGTTTTCCCAAAACCATACGTTTTATTTAAGTATTGTTTAACAACCTCCGACCTGTTCTTTTTATCAACCTTTTTTATGTATGCTTTACGACGTGCGATTCGTCTATGAAAACCGGCACTATTCAAAAAATTCCCTACTGTTTGGGGATTTATTTGTTTTGAGTACATTTCAAAAATGGATAAACAAATGTATCTGAACATTTTAAGAAAAAAATTTAAATTTTAAGTGTGCTAAAATCGGCTGTTAATAGCAGCAAAATCAATTTCCAACAGGATTCCGAGCCAAAAAAATCGTCTTATCTTGTACGTGAATAGTTGTTATGAAATTAAAAAGAAGTCCATATGTCCCACAATCACTATACATTAATCCTATTCAAAATATCTGGAACTTTTTGGAAAACCGTATTCAAAAATATCGAATTTTTTCAAAATAAGGCCAAAAATAAGGTCAAAATATCTGGAAATAATACCAGAAATCGAGTGGGGAGTATGCGTCGACGTCTAGATACAATAATAGCAACAATATGTAGGCCAAAAACTGCTAAAACTATTGTAATTACTTTTGATTTATACAAATAGTCATTGGTGTACGTAAACTTTTTTGATATGAATTAGGGGCATTTTAAGTTTCAGCATTATTTTTTTTTATTTGTGTAAAAAAACAAAATATTTTGATATGCTATATTTAATGTTAAATATACATATCCTGAAATGAATAGAAAAAACCACAAAATTTATTCATTTTGAAACAAATAACTGTGTCGTAATTTAATAGAGCTCGGTTTATGTAAACTTTATTGGTCCTCTGTATATCGATTAATTAAATACTTTAGGTGAAATAAATTTGACTAGGATAAGATGTTAAGTTTTTAATGAAATTTAAAAAGTGGAATTAGATGTTAAAGACGAAATGTAAACACAATATTATGCCAAACCATAAGCTAAATACAAATTTCAAAATAGTTTTAAAATAGCACTTGCAAAGAGTTAACACACTCGGCTTTGTAATATTAGACCGACTGCTGTTTCTTCGATTTTTGTTATATTTTTCCATTTCCATTATCTTTATTTACACGACTCCCTGCCGTCCGAGTAAGCGAATTCAATGTCAACCGGTGATAAAAGAAACTTTTCACCATAGGAAAAGAATAACAAGACGTAATACAATGCGGAGGAAACACGCAGACACACAAGCACACGCAAAATCAACGCCCCATTTAAGTTTTAATATCGACTTTCTAATGATTTTTTTCATTTTCTGCTTTTCTGCAAGTAGATGTTGTCCCCTCCGCCCCATGCGGTCATAAGGCAGAAGTATTTGTGATTTATTTTTATTTTCCGAAATCAGAGATCAATAGTAGCGTCGGTTGCGAGGCATCCAGCAGCGCAAACGTGTCGAAAATCGCGCAAATGTAAACGCGGCGAACTTGCTCAGCGGGCCACGTCGACACTCTGGGGCATTTGCTCTGTGCCCCCATTTCGACACCTTTGTTTTCAGTTCGGATAGGTCGGGGTTGAAACCTTTTAATTTTCTTTTCACTTTGCTTTGTGGCGCAGGTTGGGATTAATAATATTTTTGCAACTTTTTTCACAATTTCAGTTTTAGTTTGTGTTCTTTTTTTGCTGTTATATTTGTGTGTATATAAATACGTCATACTTTATTAGGAGAACAATGTTTGTACTTAATAAAATCTTGTAATAAACCCGAAGTTTTCATGGCTATAGTAGGAATGGCTGAGTGTAAGTGGAACACCATTTCAACAAAGCACAAAACAAAGTCATAACATGATTACTTTTAATATCATTATTAATGGTTTAATCTAATACTGGACAATTTGCCCAGCAAAAAAGAAATTTATTTAAATTAAAAAAGTGCGTTTGTGGCTCCGAGAGGATCTGACCTATCGACAACTAACTAATCTTATGCAAAATAATAAAATAGAAATATTTTACTCCTAATGAATTTAAAAATTTTGTTTTATATCTTTCTAAACACAAACCTTATATTTAGGAATTGCTTTGGGAATGGCTTTTGAAATCTGTTGACCATCTCAATATGTTTTAACTTGTAGTGGATATAAACCTTCAGTTCACCGAAATCAGCTAGGGTTTGTCATCTGTACATACTCGTATACCACATCAGCTAGCTGCAGAAATAATTTCTACTATTCGATTAGAGCCCAGGTCAACATTATATTATAGAGTTTTAAATAAAAATTTAGGTGGTATAGTTTCATTAATCGGTAATTGACAAACTCTCGTTCGTAGAGCAGGTATTATGCTGGAATGCTCTTAGTACATCATCAACCCATTTCTTTTACTCTCCCTCTCGTAAGACATACACAAACGTATACAACACATTTTTTACAAATTATTTTATAGTTTTATTAAAATGACCACAAAAGTAATACATTAATGGCATATAATTAAAATGTTTCAAGAATATCCTGCTGTGCTATATATGAGAATGACTTGTGCAATTTTTGGAAGGAAACTGGCTAAGGACCTAATTAAGAGAATTAGAAACATTATGAACACAAATTTAAAAATAAAGGCTTATAAAACGAAAAAATAAACGAATTGATGGTCTTTTGGAACAACAAAAGCAAATGAGAAGAGAAAGAAGTGATTTGATCCTTCAGCGGCACGCAAATTGTGAGATTGTGTTTTCTCATGAGAAGCGTTTTGCGTTTCAATGAAGTCACTACTCACAAAAATGACTGCGTTTATGTAACCATGTGTCTGAGATTCTAGCTGATAAAAGAGCTATTGAAAGTCATCAAAACACAATATCTTTCATCGGCAAAGATGCAAAAATTAACATAAAGGTTTTTCAATAAGAGCGCTACAAAAGTTTTGTTTAAATACAATAAAAACTTTTTGGGATATTAATTAAATTCTTTATTCCTGCGAAAGTACATTTAATACCATTATGTACGGAGCTCGACTTCTTTTGCATGGCCAACACGGGCACCCTTGCAGAAGTCCAGATGCTTAAACCAATTTTTGGTGGCTTTCAAGCATAAACCGGCCGATAATGCTACAATTTCACATTCGATATTCGTACGAAGTTCATGAATCGTGGCTGGCTTTCTTGTTGGTATAGACTATAGACTTGACGTAGCCGCACAGGAAATAGTTTAACGGCGTCAACTCGCACGACCGAGGCTGACTGTACCATTTCGTGAGCGAAACACGTTCACCAACTTACATAAACAGCACCAAACCGAAATGAAGAGACCAATAACGCATATATTGCTCATTGACGATGCCTGCCATCCAGACAAAAACGAGTCTCGAGAACGACGTTTGAGAGATTGATTTGGGTCTTTCTCAATTGATGCGCTAGTGGCAGCAACACTACGGGCACTTATTTGTCTCAATGGCACAAGAACATTTTGTACAGTGCTTGAAGATTCAAATTTTTCCACTAGACGCTCAATTGTTGATTCTAACAGGACGATTATTAGACCATAAATTGGACGCTCTTAAAGTAGAAGCCATTGACTCCGAATTTCGGCAGTTAACTTTAATAATTTCGCCTCGTTGTTGGATCGTGTATTTTTCCATCATGAAATGGCAAACCTTACTGAACAGAAATGTAGAAAGAGCGTTGAAAAATATGGCTGTCGTTTGCAGTTCCTATCGGTCCACTTTTGTAAAGTCCCTATTAAAGGGTTCATTTCTAGGTTCCCTTCTTTGAGAGAGAACATTTTTTGGTAGTTATTTTTGAAGATTAGCTCTTTCAAATATTGACCGCGCCTTCGTCTCAGTTGACTCGTTCGAACATTTCGACTGGTAACTGACGAATGCTATGCGTGACGTTTTGCTCTAACCTAGACCACAGACTTTACATATTCCCACAGAAAAAAGTCTTACGGTGTGATATAACAGCATTCTTGCGGCCAATCGACTGACCCCTGCTCACCTAAGGGTTCTCTCAATAAATCCATTGCTCGCTCATCGCTGAATTAAATTTGGGTCGAAAACGTCGGTTCTTCTTGAAACTTCCGCTTGGGAAGGTTGAGCGGCTTCAGTTCTTGCACAGCTGTATTTTGTACGCTTTCAATTCTCTCGACGTAAACTGTGCCAAGTTGTTCCTTCCGTCTGTCCGAATTGCTGTGAATGGGCCGAATCGACCATACTTCTCGTACACTTTCAGCTACGGCTGCTATATTTTTTTCACTGCATGCTGGACGGTCGATTATTGTCTAATGATGAATGCTGGGTCTCAAAGTCGTTGATGGTGTTGCGAGTAGTACATTCAGTAGGTCGATTATATTGACCATGAGTTGGGCGATGGCAGGCAATTAATAAAGGGAATAAAAATAGTTCTTCGGCTTTAGAGATTCTCCAGAAAGGATATCTTATTTCAATGTGAAGATTTCGACTTAATAACGCAATGTGCAGAATGAATGAAGGTTCTTTCAGTAATTTTTTTATAGTTAAGTTTTATAAAATAGGTTTATTTTGAAATTGAATGAAGTTGAATATTTGAAGTTTTTCGAAATGCAAAATATGTGGCAGAAGAAATGGCTTTGAATCTATACTCCAGAAAATGTTCAGGAAAAACATATTTCAACAATAAACATACATATGTGTGTGCAAATAGAAAGAAAAAACATGAGAGATTCCTACACAAATAGGAAAAGTGCAAAAGTGGAAAAGAATGCAATGCACTTACATTGAATAGGGAAATGGCTTAAAGCTATTTCACTCCGTAACGGTGAACAACACATACGCAAAAGCCGAGCCGATAAATTTGCAAGCGCACGCTCATTCTTTTTCTCAGATATTCATACAAACATATGTACTTATTTGAACGTGCGGCACAGCGTAAGACTCCTAAAGACTTATTTACCGTTTACATTTCTTTACAGTCAGTTATTTATATTTGCACGAACACTTGCGAAATTGATTTAGTCACAGGTTGAAACTCTATGTGATATTTTTATGTAAGAAATTAAAATTAATTTGAAATTATATAGTAATTTTTTATATTTACCAATGATTTACTAAGAAACATCTAATTCCAAATGAAGCGTAAGATTTGATACTTTACACCTTCTGACGAAAATGCTCTTATGTCGAAAAAGCCGAGAGATAGCATATCGCTGCTAAATAATCTGAACGGTCGGAATCAAGTCCTTGTATGTCAAACTTTCTTATTTGTTGAAATATCTTCCCAAATTTAGGCTCGAAATATTGCTCAAATCACTAGAGAAAATAACTTCCATTCAAACTGATCAATATTAAGTTTTTGTATGAAATGTTTTGTATTTTTGAATGGTATTATAGCTTCGGTGCAAACCAAGCTACCGTTTTTTCTTGTTGAAATCTAAGTTTTAGAAATTTTTTTTAGAAATGTTATTATCCATCATATGCTAATTATTGAGAGATACGCTTATTTTGGTTTCTAAAATAATACACAAAACTTTTCAACTTGAAATATAAAACTGGTATTCTTGAGTGCTAATTATTTTGCTTCAAATCTGCAAAAAAAAAAAAAATATTTGTTTTTTAAACAATATTATGAAGTGTCAATATTAAATAAAAGATTATTTCATAAGTCATTCATACCAAGTGGATATGGCAAAACACTTGTATCAATTTTATGGAATACTAATTTTTGTGGCAAAATATAATAAATAATATAATTAATTTATATATTGTATATATAATTAACAAAAATAATATCACTTTGCTTTCATTGAGATCATTTTTACTGTATTTAGTTTCTAATTAATTAATAAATATACAAGGTGCGTTCCAAAGTTAAAAGGGCTTTAAAAAGAAACAGAACAAACAGGGGACACTATATTCAAAAAGTCCTGTTTACTTTGGAAAGCTCCTTGTTTATCTCAGATAGGCTCTACCTATTTTAGCAAAGCTGATTCGGAATATAGTACTAATATTAATCAGTAAGGATATTTAAAATGTAATGTAACAATAATAGAAATATCAAGCCTAAAATAATCGATAATTCTCAGAATTCTCATCATATATAGCCTAAGCTATTTGCAGTGCATTTAAAAAGAATGCCATAAAAGTCTAAAAAATTTCTTCAAATGTTATTTTCGCATTGCTTAAAAAATAATTTGGAAACTCGAATTAACTACAGAAATACCATTTTTATAATACGTTTGTTTTGAAGATTGACGAATTTCTTCCAATTTTCTTTCCTTTTTCTTGTGAAGTGAGATCTGGAAAAGTTGATGGTCAGATTTGGAGGATGCAGTAGAAGCAAAAAGTGGAACTCTTTCGCAAATTTTGGATGTTAGCAGCTTTGAAAATCAAGCTCTTAACCAAAGCTGTTTTGTGGATATGTTTTTAACATTTTGTTGATGGCATACAATGAATATTGACCGTAATCTGATGCTTAGGTTAATGAAATAATTAAAATGTTCAGGTAAAAAGCTTTTAAAATTAAAAAACAAAAGGTATCCTTACGACATTTTATAAATAACCAATAATAACTTGCAGATAAAATTTTTACAAAATATACTTTCCATAAATAAAGTGCGACTAAGCTCTTTCCTCGCACTGTATGTTAAGTAACAATAAGTTCAAGGCAAAAATTTGCATTCCACAGAAGTATAATAAGAAAAGAAGTAAACTACAATACAGCAGTCGAAAACCAACAAACCAAACAGGTAGAAGCTAAGTAATAATAGAAAACGAGCTTAAAAAGCAAAGCAACAAGAAAAAGCGCAAAGAAAAATCTCTTGAGTTGGAATTATTGCTCTCCACCATACGGCACTTACCTATTTACTTGAAAAGTTATTGGCAAAAGACGGTGAGTGAAGCAGCTGCTCAAACATTTGAAGAACATAACTGGGTATATATCGCTTCACTCCACCCAATCTCAACTACACTTACAAGAGTGCCGCTGTTGTCGTTGTTGCTGTTGCTTTGTATGCGCCGCACACCTGGTGCCGCAGGTGCTACTGATTGTCATTTATGGCATATGCGAGTGGGAGGGTGGCATAAGTTGGAAAAGAAGCGCCGGCGAAGATGAATGCCGGTGCGATGATATTGAACAGGCGCCCGTTAGCCTGGAAGCGCATTCTTCAACGACTGCTTCTGAAGTGTGAATTGAAGCGCCACTTAAGCGATGCTACTGGAGCAGCAGCTGCTACGACAATAAATCTAGCGTGTGTGTGGTGCTGGTATTGGTGGCTGCATTACTATGCGTTGTTGTTGCCGTTGCAATCGATTCAGCGCTGCTCAGTTGCCTGCCACTTTGTGCTGCGTTGTCTTCTGCATTGTAAATCGTAGTAGAGACACATACACAAACACACCTGTGCCGAACATTTTGCAAAACATTATTGTTGCTCATACGCAGTGCTGCTCTAAATCACTTTCGCTTATTGTGTGCTTTAAGTGCGAATTATTGCCATGCATTTGTACATAATTTATAACAATCAATGTAATTTATTCGACATTTTTAATTAGTAGTTTTTTCCAAATCTGGTATGAACACATTTAGTTAATTCAGTGAATAGTCGCCAACTCTATTAAATATTCAAGTGCTTTATAAATGCTGGCAACACGTTGGTTACAAGCTATACAAAACACTGCAAACAGAACAAAAACATGGAAAAGGCGTATACTTTGCAAAACTGTTGGCGCATTTACCTGAAGTTATTAAAATTGATGGTACAGTGATACTTCGATATAGAGAACATGTTTCGGCAGACGATTATGGAGTTCTTAATGATTTTTTGCGAAATATTAGAGTAAAATATAGTTTACTTAACGGTTGTTTGTAGAACGGGTATAAGAGATATATACTTATACCATATTTTCCGAGGAGTGGGTAACTTCACGATTTCATGAAACTTCACAAAAATTACATTTTCTAAAAGTATCTAAAAAATGTATAGTTCTGTAAAATGTATGATACCATGATAGCAGACAGCGAGAGTAAAGCTGTTGTGCTGAACCAAAAAAGAAGGGTAAATGTAAAGAATTTACACCAACAAATCCAAAGATCTTATCGGAAGCTCTCTTTTTTGCTGAAATAGTTAAAAATAAAAATAAGGAGTTTTGTGTTCAATCGATAAACATGATAGTTATTACTACAATGAATCTTACTTTAATTGTAATCTCGCATTATTGTATTAATACTTTTTGGCCATTTATTCTTCCTTATACTCAATAGTGCGGTTGTGCTGATTCTTTACATGATTTCTGAAGACTTATAGTCCTATTCTCGACTTTTGTTAATCATGCTGAGCTTAATATTGGTCAAGAGCGACATGGTAGAAAAAAGATTTCGAAATTTTTCTCAGTATGTTATTATTCTTAGCAAGATTCTTGTTTCAAAGCAGTCAAAGCTGGCTGCTTCAAAGAAAAATCAAAAGTGTAGAAATTACTTTAAATGAAGTTCACTATAAATTGAAATTTATTTGAATGTCTCTGTAAGTGCTCTACTCAGATGTTGAGAATATATCTTTTCCTCCAATTTTAAATTCCATAGGCTTTTATTAACGTATGTATTGGGTTAGCTTAAAATGATCCAGATTTCATAGCAGTTGTCAGCGTGGACTAGAGATTAAGTATGAGGCTTACAATACAACAAAATCTCATACAGTGTGGCTATGGATTAATTGTACCTATAGCTATCGATAAGTTCCGTTATAAACAAATTTGCTACATAACGGAGATAAATTTCAGGTTAATGGCCGCCTTACTGTTGACGAATCTGATATTAATCAGTACTAAAGGTTCTCTTTCAAGCCACTGCATTTGCACAACGTGCATATATTGGTTAAGCCCAAAGCCAATATTGTTCGATATTGAATTTATTTACAATTTTTTTTAGATATTTCGCCGAAGTGCGCATGGTTACATGGCCGCATATTAAATACTCGTAAGTTGGAAATGAAAGTGTAATTGTTTAATCATGAAAATGCGTTTAAAATATTGCAGAATTAAGCAGCAACGCTTTGTCGCTCGGCGGAATGCATACACTCCTGCTTAAAGCACTTGCCGCACCATTTCATCGCGACTTTAACTGCTGGCATGCTGATGATGCTCATATACATATACTCAGTATGTCCGTCTCGAAGCGTAATTATGCCACACGCACACATATACATATGGGTACACATGTGTATGTGTGTGATCCAACGCTTGCGCCAGTGTGGGTGCAACGGTAACCGCAGAGTATTTATTGTTCGCAGTTTCCACCGCACTACACTGCAATTGTCCCTGAATTGCCTCTACTTGCCGCATACACGCTTTCGTTCACTAGTGGCGGATAGGCAAATTCATTAAAATCGCCTATGGAGTCGTTGCCGCCAGCGGTGGCGGCGCACCGACAATGCAACCAGGTGATAGAGCTGTGCTGGGTGAGGAGGCGGCTGTTGGGGCGGTGCTGATGCATCCGTCGACTTCAGTTAAATTACTGCCTTCGTTGTGGCTGCTGTTGCTGTTGCATTTAATCTTGCCATTGTTGTTGTTGCTCAACTGTAGAGCAGCACAAAGCGCATAAGCGCATTATTACAATAACAACGCGTCGAGCGCTGCGATGCACCTTCCATTGTGCACATATAGTGTGTGTAGGTGTGGGTGGGGCAGCAAGCCTTGTACGCTTCATGAGAGTTCCGACATTATGTGCTGAGGTGAAGCCTACTGGTTGCGCATGTGTGCGTATGTATGCTTGTGTGCTCTGCTGCTCGACTGTTGCTGCCAATATTTACTGCTGTGGCACGCATTTTCCTCATTTCGTTGAAAACCTCAGAGATATGTTCTCGCTCCTCGCGCGCATTTCACTGTCGATTATGCTAGCATACTTTTCGGCAAACAATTAATTTTAAAGCACTTTAACGAATTATTTGTCGGTGTGCGTGTTTCTGTGCATGTGCGTTTTTATGTTTGTGTGGGGATGCCAATTTTCACGTAATTTCTCACACAATCGGTTGAATTTTGAAAATTGTTAGCGGCTTACTGCGAATTTTCATATTTGTAATAGAAGCCACACATTGCCAGTTAGTTGGGAAACAAAAACAATGCGAAATCTATTTAAACAAACACATATGAATATGTGTATAGTAATGACGGAATGATTATTTGATATGTGTGAGTATATACATAAATCACACAAGCTATAGGTGCGAGTATAGGATGCATCCCGTCCTGTAGGATATACCAATTTGTGTATTTATACCCTGTGATAACTTTTCTGCAATAGACATTCTATTAAAGGGTTTGCGGATTTAGAAGACTCCCTAATTAGGGAAGTTTTTATTTGAACTCGGAAATACAGAAACAACCAAACTGGTGTGTATTTTTTCAGCGTCCTCCGTTTCATTCATAATTTTTTAAATCGAAAGATAAAAAGTGCTTACAGATATTTTTGCAGGAATTACCTCATTTTAGTGTGATATAATCAGAAAAGTTCGATTAAGTTCTGCAGCTCGAATAACTTTCACCAGCAGCAGATTGAAAAAGTCGCACGATAGGGAGTCGCCTTGTCTGAAACCTCGTTTGGTATCGAACGGCTCGGAGAGGTCCTTCCCGATCCTGACGGAGCTTTGAGTGTTGCTCAGCATCCGTTTACACAGCCGTATTAGTTTTGCGGGGATACCAAATTCAGACATCGCGGCATAAAGGCAGCTCCTTTTCGTGCTGTCGAAAGCAGCTTTGAAATCGACGAATAGGTGGTGAGTGTCGATTCTCCTTTCACGGGTCTTTTCCAAGATTTGGCGCATAGTGAATATCTGGTCGGTTGTTGATTTACCAGGTCTGATTTACCAGGTCTGAAGCCACACTGATAAGGTCCAATCAGTTTGTTGACGGTGGGCTTTAATCTTTCATACAATACGCTCGACAGAACCTTATATGCGATGTTGAGGAGGTAGTTGGCGCAGATTGTGTTGTCTCCTTTTTTATGGATTGGGCATAGCACACTTAAATTCCAATCGTTGGGCATACTTTCGTCCGACCATATTTTACAAAGAAGCTGATGCATGCACCTTATCAGCTCTTCGCCGCCGTGTTTGAATAGCTCAGCCGGCAATCCGTCGACCCCTGCCGCTTTGTTGTTTTTCAGGCGGGCAATTGCTATTCGAACTTCTTCATGGTCGGGCAGACGGCTCCATCGTCATTGATTGGGCTATCGGGTTCGTTTTCTCCTGGTGTTGTGTGTTCACTGCCATTCAGCAGGCTGGAGAAGTGTTCCCTCCATAATTTAAGTATGCTTTGGGCATCGGTGGCTAGATCACCTTGGGGGGTTCTACAAGAGTATGCTCCGGTCTTGAACTTCTGTAAGCCGCCGCATCTTTTCGTAGAATTTTCGAGCATTACCCCTGTCGGCCAGCTTATCAAGCTCTTCGTACTCACGCATTTCGGCCTTTTTCTTTTTCTGTCTACAAATGCGTCTCGTTTCCCTCTTCAATTCTCGGTATCAATCCCATCCCTCACGTGTTGTGGTCGATCGTAACGTTGCGAGGTAGGCAGCCTGTTTTCTTTCCGCAGCGACACGGCACTCCTCGTCGTACCAGCTGTTCCTTTGCACTTTCCGAAAACCAATTGTTTCGGTTGCAGCTGTACGTAAGGAGTTTGAAATGCCGTCCCACAGTTCCCTTATACCGAGTTGTTGACGAGTGCTCTCAGAGAGCAGGAGTGCAAGCCGAGTAGAAAATCCTTAAGCTGTCTGCTGAGATTGCACCTTCCTTGTGTTTGTTGGCGTGCGTTTTTTGCTGCACAGAGGCGGGTGCGAATTTTGGCTGCAACAATATAGTGGTCCGAGTCGATGTTAGGACCTCGGAGCGCACGCACTGGAGACGTGTCTTCCGTCTATCACAACATGATCGATCTGGTTGGTGGTTTTTCGATCCGTTGACAGCCAGGTGGCTTGATGTATCTTCTTATGCTGGAATCTAGTACTACAGATAATCATATTTCGGGCCCCGGCGAAGTCGATCAGCCTCAACCCATTTGGGGATGTTTCCTCGTGGAGGCTGAATTTACCGACCGTAGTGCCAAAGATACCTTCTTTGCCCACCCTGGCGTTGAAGTCGCCAAGCACGATTTTGACATCGTGGCGGGGGCATCTCTCATAAGTGCGCTTCAAGCACTCATAAAAGGCATCTTTGGTCACATCGTCCTTCTCTTCCGTCGGGGCGTGGGCGCAAATCAGCGATATGTTGAAGAACCTCGCTTTGATGCGGATTGTGGCTAGACGTTCATTCTCCGGAGTGAATGATAGTACTCGGCGACGGAGTCTCTCTCCCACCACGAATCCAACACCAAACTTGCGCTCCTTTATATGGCCACTGTAGTAAATGTCACAAGGACCTACTCGTCTCTGTCCTTGTCCCGTCCATCGGATTTCTTGGACGGCGGTGATGTCAGCCTTTATCTTTACGAGGACATCTACCAGCTGGGCAGCGGCACCTTCCCAATTAAGGGACCGGAAATTCCAGGTGCATGCCCTCAAATCATAGTCCTTATTTCGTTTGCCGTGGTCGTCATCAAAAGTCTCTCATCCGAGGCTGTTTACGCTTTTTCATTGGGGGTGTTTTTTTACGTGGCGGGTCCCAAACCCAGCGCACAACCCTATGCAGGGGATGTTTCGCTTTCTCACTTTAACTCCCGTTCAAATAGATGTTCTTAGGCACCCAGAGGATACTTGGTCAAAGGCCGGAAGTCGTGAGCTGCTTGCGCCATATATAAAAGAATCGTTTCTGGCCACTCCCAAGTGAATGGCGATCAGAGAGGCTTTCTCACTTGCATCAACTTCTACACATGGCTCCATCCTCCATTCATTATTTACAGATATAATGACACAAAAATCTAACGTCGAGCACACTTTATGTTGTTCACAAAAAAACAATGCTGTCTTTAACTTCCCTTGTTTGAAAATAAATAAATAAGTTGGGCTAAAAGAGTGTCTTTATTGATAAACTCAACTCAAATTATTAAAAAAAAAAAATTAATTAACCCAAAATAAAGAGGGCTGTTCAAAACTTACACCGAACATAAAATAATAATCAGTACACTTTTAGTACACAGGGGAAGAAATTTCGTAAAAGTTGGTCTTTGAAAAATACGAATGGCAAAACATATACGAGAAGATGTGTGAATGATTTCTCTAAGGACACCAATATTGGTGAAGATATTGAAACAAGCTTTTGAAAAATATGACCAAATAAAAACTTCTTGTGGCGTGTTTAGTGGCAACCAATCGGAGTGATAGGTACCGATACTCGAATATAACTGTATATGATGATATCATTTATTTGTGTAATGATTCAGTTCTTGTCCGATTTACACTTTTAGCTTTTCCGTTCCACAACTTGGCCATTGCTGACTGTTTATTTGCTTCGAAAAACACTACTATCTTTGGATTTAATTCGCAGATGTCGATATTACGTTAGGTTCCTCTTTCTACTTCATTTCGACCATATGTATTTTGTAAAACTATGTGTGGATTTAAGAATTTCGGTCGTAAGTTTATCCAGGTTCCAAATTGTGTCCCTCTAAATGCAGCCAAGTCAATTCGTAAAAAAACGATCAAAGAGACATCGCACGATTTTTTTATTTTAAATTAACTGATACAAATAAGTGTTGCATTAGTTCTGTGAAAAAATGATTATATTAGGAAAAAAAAATTAAGTAGATATGCCGGACGCCACAAACTTAAATACAAATTAATCTTCAATGTAAATGTGTGCAAGAGCCTGTTTAAATAAATTAATTTTAAAAATAAATTAGCATTGGTCTTATATAATTTAACAAAGTTATACTGAAAATATTTTTATACTTTCGCAACATGTCATCTTTGCGTTGTTTGTAGTACCTAAAATTAATCGAGAAATAGATAGGATTATATATATATAAACGATCCGAATGCTGGGTGAGTGCCTGTTCCTCCGGCCATCTCAGCAAACTGTTACTTGACAAAAGATACACAACTGTAATTTAGCGCGATCAATCGGATCACGAGCTTCTTAAATATATTTCTTAGTAGTTTATCGTAGATTTTTTTTTCTTATACATACATATACCATAATATTATAAAAAAAAAAGTGTAAAAATTTTTGGATCAATAAATTTAAAAATTTTCTTAGAAAAAATTCTGGAAATTTTGCTTCTTTACGGCCTTCTAACTGTATATCCCCTTAAGACTACATACTCCGAAAACCACTAAAGCTGTATAAACGAAATCCTCCTTTTGCCAACATGAAAACAGATAATAACACCACCTGTAATAGCGGTACCCTATATCGGAAATATTGAAAGCTATATTTAATTGGCGTTGGCACCGCTTATGCGATAATAGCCGAGTCAACAATAGCGCGCCAGTCGTTTCTTCTTTTCGCTACGTGGCGCCAATTGGATATCCCAAGCGAAGCCAGGTCCTTCTCCACTTGGTCCTTCTAACGGAGTGGAGGTCTTCCTCTTCCTCTGCTTCCCGCGGCGGGTACTGCGTCAAATACTTTCAGAGCTGGAGTGTTTTCGTCCATTCGGACAACATGACCTAGCCAGCGTAGCCGCTGTCTTTTAATTCGCTGAACTATGTCAATATCGTCGTACATCTCGTACACCTCATCATTCCATCGAATGCGATATTCGCCGTGGCCAATGCGCAAAGGACCGTAAATCTTTCGCAGAACCTTTCTCTCGAAAACTCTTAAGATCGAATCATCGGTTGTTGTCATCGTCCAAGCCTCTGCACCATATAGCAGGACGGGAATTATGAGCGACTTATAGAGTTTGGCTTTTGTTCGTCGAGGGAGAACTTTACTTTTCAATTGCCTACTCAGTCCGAAGTAGCACCTGTTGGCAAGAGTAATCCTGCGTTAAATTTCCAGGCTGACATTGTTGGTGGTGTTAATGCTGGTTCCTAAATAGACGAAATTATCTAACACTTCAAAGTTATGACTCTCAACAGTGACGTGAGAGCCAAGTCGCGAGTGCGACGACTGTTTGTTTGATGACAGGAGATATTTCGTCTTGCCCTCGTTCTCTGCCAGACCCATTTCTTTTGCTTCCTTATCCAGTCTGGGGAAAGCAGAACTAACGGCGCGGGTGTTGAGGCCGATGATATCAATATCATCGGCATACGCCAGCAGTTGTACACTCTTATAGAAGATGGTACCTTGTCTGTTGAGTTCTGCAGCTCGAACTGTTTTCTCCAGAAGCAGGTTGAAAAAGTCGCACGATAGGGAGTCGCCTTGTCTGAAACCTCATTTGGTATCGAACGGCTCGGAGAGGTCCTTCCCGATCCTGACGGAGCTTTGAGTGTTGCTCAGCGTTAGTTTACACAGCCGTATTATTGGGATACCAAATTCAGACATCGCGGCATAGAGGCAGCTCCTTTTCGTGCTGTCGAAAGCAGCTTTGAAATCGACGAAGAGGTGGTGTGTGTCGATTCTCCTTTCACGGGTCTTTTCCAAGATTTGGCGCATAGTGAATATCTGGTCGGTGGTTGATTTACCAGGTCTAAAGCCACACTGATAAGGTCCAATCAGTTTGTTGACGGTGGGCTTTAATCTTTCACACAATACGCTCGACAGAACCTTATATGCGATGTTGAGGAGGCTAATCCCACGGTAGTTGGCGCAGATTGTGGAGTCTCCTTTTTTATGGATTGGGCATAGCACACTTAAATTCCAATCGTTGGGCATACTTTCGTCCGACCATATTTTACAAAGAAGCTGATGCATGCACCTTATCAGCTCTTCGCCGCCGTGTTTGAATAGCTCGGCCGGCAATCCGTCGGCCCCTGCCGCTTTGTTGTTTTTCAGACGGGCAATTGCTATTCGAACTTTTTCATGGTCGGGCAATGGAACATCTGCTCCATCGTCATCGATTTAGGAATCCGGTTCGCCTTCTCCTGGTGTTGTGCGTTCACTGCCTTTCAGTAGGCTGGAGAAGTGTTCCCTCCATAATTTAAGAATATTCTGGGCATCGGTGACCTTTGGGGGTTCTACAAGAGTATGCTCCGGTCTTGAAACCTTCTGTAAGCCTCCACATTTTTTCGTAGAATTTTCGAGCATTACTCCTGTCGGCCAGCTTATCAAGCTCTTCATACTCACGCATTTCGGCCTCTTTCTTTTTCTTTCAGCAAATGCGTCTCGCTTCCCTCTTCAACTCTCGGTATATGTCCCATTCCGCAGGTGTCGTGGTCGATCGCATCGTTGCGAAGTAGGCAGCCTGTTTTCTCTCCGCTGCGACACTGCACTCCTCGTCGTACCAGCTGTTCCCT